>JADANM010002527.1:2530115-2551326 GCA_026213755.1 Eurema hecabe
TAAATATTTTTAACATTAGGTCATCGGCGCGTGATATCCTCAAAGGCATTTAGGTAACGTTTTATGCTCGCTGATTTTTTGCTCATTTACGCTATATCAATTTATAAAAATATATAATATTTTTATCTTGTAATATTAGTTCGGTCGAACGTATTTTAATATAAGATACCGGTAGTAAAAACAAGTGAGGTAGTAGTTCATGGATTTTATTAGTTTTATATGAATCAGTATGAAGTTTTCAAGGATTCGCATAATCTATTTATTTTTTTATACCTATATATTGAGGTTATAAATTGAGTACCCAGCTATCTTCACACTTGACTTTGTTAACTAGTAAAGTATTATTTCAACATTTAAAGTTAAATATTATCTATCATTAAAATTAACAAATAATCGTCACAAGAGGACAAAAAAAACATTGATATGTTAATACTGATGTATTAATTTTTAAAATAGCAATACCACTCTACGTATTTTTGTACACAACTTTTTGTTTCATTAGTGCAGTGTGAATTAATTTGTTGCCAAAAGAAAATCCAGATTGTATTAATTATAACGCAAAAATCGAATCAAAAAGGTCTCGTTTTTATATAGATAAATTGTAATTAATAGTTAATTTAAACAAAGAGAATAGTGTTGAGTTAAATTGGTTCACGTTGTTGTAATAAGGCAGTAGCGCTGTCTGGGTGGAGGCTAATTAATAAGGAACTTTACTATAAACTTGACTAACTTTACTATTTCAAGTAGGCATAGACTTACCAATTTTTGGAAAAGAAATATTATTACAAGATGAATTTTTATATTAGAAATTTTGTGTGATTTTTATCGTCCTTACTTAATACTAACTTTTTATAAAAAATCCACAAAATCCAAATCGATATCTCAATTTTAATAGCGGTAAAATGTGATCGATTTAAGGTATGTGTGGACTGTATGTATGAATGTATCAACCAATACATTCATTGAAGTTCTTTTAAAACAAAATTGAGAGAATTCTAAAGAACGTTTCATTTATTTTATTGCATATCCATCTATCTTTATGTATATATAAAAGTATAACATAAGGCAGAACCACGACCTCTACAAAGGAAATCGAAGTTGCCGTAGTAGGAACTTGTACTGCTTTGTTAGAACAAGACACACATGATTGAGCAGGCAAGTCAGCCTGACCTTACTTGGGTTAAGAAAGGATGAGATCTTATTTAATTTCTGCGTCAAAAAAATATGTTTCCTTCTTGTTCTATGAGTTTTTTTTTCGGTCTTAAATTTATCAACTAGGTATAGTACGCGTCACGAATCTTTAGCGCTGAACGAAACCTGCGCAGAAGTCAAAAATAAGGTATCGAGGTAGCGGCGCGGCGCGCGGGGCGCGTCAGCGTCGAGTGCGCGAGCGTTGATTGGCTGTCCCAGTCGTGTTGTCTTTCTCGCACCGATACGACAATTACGAGCGCGATTCTACCGATGCGCAGCTATTCTCGTCAATCGCTAAACATAAATGACGCGTACTATAACTACCGCAAAACCGAATGGAAATTTTTACTGAGAAACACGATCCGTTAGTATATTTTTTTGCACAATATCGCTGTCAATATTTATAACTGCAAATGCATATAATTCATACTTGTACTTCTATATGTATATATATGTCTTTGAATATCTGAATTATTAACTACCAATTAAATACTAATATTCCATCATATAAATACAATACTGCATCTCGCGAAGCACGTATGTTTTCCTAGACTAATAAAGATAGAATTTATTGTTCAGACACAACATGTCTTTGAACGGACACAGAACTGTGTGTGAATGGACTATGTTAATTCACTTTAAAGTTGTGTTCTCCCTTTATCTACAAATATCTTAATCTTCTCTCTATACTAACAGATATTATAAAGAAGAAAAGTTTGTGTGTTTGTTAAATTGTACCCCTTATTATCTAAGGATCTACAGAACGATTAAAAAAAATTCTTTCACCAATAGAAAGCCACTTTATTACTGGGGGTCATAGGCTATATAAAAAACCGAAAAGGATAATTAACATTATGCCTAACGAAGTGGGCACGGGTCAGCTAGTGTTATATATGACGGCATATAAATAAGTAAGACAGTTTTGTTTAAACATCTATTATTATTGATATTGATTGATATGGGTGGTAATTAAGTAATAGCCTGGATAAGGAACCAGCTACGCCCGTGAACAGTCGAAAGTTCCTCACAAATGCGAAGCCACTACCCAGCCTTTAAAAAAGGAGGAATAAAAAGGTTTCAGGGCAAAAGCTATTAGAAACAAGAAGGTTCTTCCATATATAATGAGAGATGCTGTTACTTGAAGCAGGTTTTCTATGAAAAGGTAGTACTAACCGCCCCATACTTAACAAAGTTAATATTTTAAAATAGGTCCAGCGTTTCTTTAGGTCGATTTTAAAATATCAATTTTGTTAAGTATGTCCTTGTCTTGTCTAGAACAGCAGAATAATCTTTTACTTACCTAATAACTAGGATAAGATTTGTCGCAGGCACAACCACGTATAAAAGCTATTGAAATCTACCTATGTATACATATTTCATCGCGTCCTCCTTTCCGTGAACTCCGCAACTCTCACGGCAACCAACTATCAATCATGTTCTGATTATGACATTCACTTTTTATAAGTTAGTAATTACCCACTCGCCAAGTAACCGAACCCACACCGAGTTGCTTGGCCGGGAGTAACTGTTAACCATTAAATTGATTTCCTACCTAAGTTCTATGACTCAGCTGGGTTTATATACTATTTGACGTTTTATGATACACTAGCTGTTGCCCGCGACACCGGCCGCGTGGATTTTCATACAAACTTACATCCCCTATTATATCCCCTTGAGGGTAGAATTGATCAAAATCCTTTCTTAGCAGATGTCTACGTCATAACATCTACCTGCAAGGCAAATTTCAGATCGACCAGTCCAGTGGTTTGGGCTGTGCGTTGATAGATCACTATGTCAGTCAGTCAGAGACATATCACTTTCCCTATCAACTGTTTCAGAATAAAAATATCTGATTAAATATGATACATTTATTTTCAGTTTAAAGGTGTATTTATTATTGAAGTGTTGACCATAAATAATTTTTATTGACATTGTTATTACATATATTAGACTTCATATAAAGTTTAGTCTTATAAACAAAATTTCAGAAACACTTGAAAATAAAAATTTTATATAACATTCATCGATACTATAATGTGAGATGAAATCAGTAATGCGTTATCAAAGAATTTAACGATTCTTATACTTTAACTCTAACGATATAAAACATAAAAATATATAAAGACAAATGACCATCAATTAACAGATATAAATTGATAATGAAAAAGTAAAAAACGACATAGGCAACTTTTACCGCGAAAAAACGATCAGAAATACGAATTGAGATTGTATGTATGTTAGTAATTATCAGAAAAAACTATAAAACTTGCATAAGGCGATATTATCAAATGTTCTAGAAATAATAAATAATCAAGTTACATGTTGTAGTAAGTAAATGGTTTAAATCAGAGACAATCCGCTATACAGTTCGTGCAATATAAATAGTCACAGCAAAAAAAACATTTTCATTCCCCATTTCTAAACGCAAAAGATGTTTCCAGAAACCATCACGTAAACATCCCATGACCTATGCAGAGAAAGGTCATTCTTAATAGAATCTTATTTCGAAGCATGAGTATCAATTTATCAAGGTATGCGGTAGGCTAGACGGCGGCGGTTATTCCTGCCAAGCAACCGTTAAATGCTCACCATAATCGGTAAAGGTCAACCATCAAGTCAGCGACGTAGCACACATACCATTTTGCTTCTGCACGAACGAATAACATATTATTCGTTAATGCTTTTAAAAATACATATGTACTCTAGCTTTATTGTAAGCAATTTTTATGCGTATCTGTTACACCTCTTTATTAATGCGATCCTAGTACTTACTATCTATAAACTTATAAATATGTGTAAGTAATTCTGTCTGTTCTTCTGTTAAAACGTCATTAACAACTTAATCGTAACTAAGTCTGTATCTCTATAATATAAAACTCTATATATTCACATATCTCGATAACAGCTCAACCGATTTTCATAATTCTCTTTTTAGAATATGTCTTGAAGTATGATATTTTATAATGTACTAGCTGACTTTAATAAACGTTTGTATTTGAAAAAGGAAAGTACTGTAGAAAGGCTTTCCCGGCGATTATACGAATTTTTTCCACATTAAAACGTTCCCTAAAACTGTACGAACATTTCAAGACAAAGATAAGATAAATCCGTTCAGCCGTTCTCAAGTTTTAGCGAGACTACCGAACAGCAATTCATATTTATATATATACAGAAGATGGTATTTCATATATCTTCAAGTATATCTTATCAGATTAGGATATGTATAGTACAGTGAACGAAGTTGGGTCATTCAAGCTAGTATCTCAATAAAAATGCTTTTACCTAATACAAGTAAATAACAAACACTCCGCGAATGCGATCCTTACATTGCTTCACGTTACACAATGTCTCGCGATCCCGAGGTCGATACAACGCCGTGTCGCAATTTTCCCATCATTGATAATTGTTTTGTAATATCATTATATTCCTTCACACACTTATCAAGATTATTCACTTGGACTTAACGCGCAATAACAATAAAATTAAGAGGTTCTTATCTTCTGTCCTTTGGCTTTGTCAACACTTAATGACATGACATGTTAAAACGTTATTTACGGTAATTATTGATCTGAAAAATATTTGTTTATCATTGATAAATTTTACAGATAATTAACTCATACGCATGATATTGGTGTGCACTGCAAGATTTGGCGAATTTAAATAAGTCTCCGTCTATAATCCTTTAAACCGAATCAAGTTTTGCAGACCTAAGTAATAAGTTTATAGATCCACTAGACTTAAAATAAATTTTATTTTACTTTATTAGTTAGAAGTATAGACTGCATACTGTCCTGTCTGCATGGTCCTTCGATCTATAACTCAACTATATTATTAAAAGACTATTTCGTGGAGCATTCTATAGTCTATACTTTTAACCCGGCTCAGTCGAGCGAAGTCTTGTGAAGCTCGCTGCAGGAACAAAAGAATTGCCACATAGAACAGGTTATTTCTTTTCGAAAATATCAAACGGTGCGAGATATCTTAAGCGATTTGACGCTCTCGTGAACACAATTGAAAAATTGCTGGTTAAATTGATTCTTTATTTTTAATGATCAGGTTTTAAACTGTAGGATATACTGTCATCAGTGCAGCTTAAAGGGACATATTTTTAATAAATTAAATGAGCTTATTTATTTTAATGAACTTATAAAGAAGCAGCCTTCATTTCTATGACCCAGCATTACTTGCATGACGCACTAATAGAAAAAAACAAGGTCAGAATGGTTTTATAAATATAAACAGCCATTTAGAGAGATCTGAACATTAACTTAATAATTTAAAATTATGCTTTTAAGACACTATTTAAAGATGCGGAAGATCGATTTTAATGCACTCGTTAAATTAACTCTATGATGGCATTGCCATTCTCTTCTACCCCGTTTTATGTTACATGTAACAAAAACTCTTATTTCACGGTTGATGAATTAATTGGCCTTGATAATTCGCCTTCGCATTTCATGCAAAGCATCGCGATTGCCCTTGCGAAGCAGGTCGATGCACGTATAGAAAACAGGAATCGCGCTCCATGCTTCCTCGCGGTGAATATGATTCAATTACATGGAACACGTAACGCTCAGGAGACTTCATAATAAATGCAATCGACGTACGGGCTGCTATTAAAAAGCTCAGTAATATTGCATCCGCCAGGGGCATTGTGTCTATCAGTCACGGTCTCGTTCACGACCGCACGAAGTACGGGCCTACCGTTCAATTCAATCATTATCGTTTGGAAAAATCGTATTTTACACTCTAAAAACTTGACGTTTCCTAGCCTATACGCTATCCTATTTGTCATGGAGAGGCTTACAACTTAATCAGACTAATATAGAGCTCATTATTAGTAACATTTCAATGAGCTGTCGTAAATTGGGCAGATGCAAATGACCGGTCAACATAGCTGTAACGCCTTATCAATCTGAGTCGGCTGTATGATGTATCCAAGTCTGGCCCGCGCCACTGTCCCGTTAGGCGGACTGTCGGACATAACACCCGCTCGTTATGCAACCGATGTATTCTGCGATCATCATTGCGAACTGCCAGCCAATTTAACTGTTACTCTTATAGCCTGGTTATGAAAGCTATCAAGACTGCATTTACCACGTTTCTAGTTTCTAAGTGTTATTTAAAGTATGTATCCTGACTGACGAGTTACAACTTCAATGTCATGAATACAGAATGTTCTTTAATCTCTTGTAAGTAGAATAATCGCCATAATAATTACGCAACCATCTGAGACATAATCCCAGAGATATAACGCGAAACATGACTAAGTTAAATGAACTAAGAACAACAAATTATCTTGCACACGTGACGCGAAACTAGCTAATTCCCTTAGTTGACGTATCAAAGAGATTAATTTACAAACTATCTGAGCTCCTTTCCATGTAAGTTGGACGTGAGGCTGCGCTTATGTAACATTCATTAACAACCACTGGCGGAAACATGTCTTCCCTGAGACATGCGACACGATGAGATGGGAGGATAAATAATTTCATAGCCGCTCGCCACCCGGGTTCACTAACCACTTCAAGTGCATTAACGATGCTTTACATAATGTAATAGTGTTGTTCAACATCAAGGTAAAATTTGTTCTATATTTTGGACATAAAGGTTATGTTTAAGCTAAGCTTTCGAGACGTATGTATTCTAAAACGTTTTACCTGAACACAGCCTGCTATGACAATATGTTTGGTATATGATTTTAGGTTTTCGATTTTAGTACTCCTTGTATTTCAAACACAAATTATATAATACAACCCGAAGGTCCAGAGTATACCGCTTTGGACAATCGAACCAATCTTTTCATGACATATTAGAGACTACAAACCGGTATCTACTGGGTAACTTTGATCATTTTAAAAGACAATTTTAAATCGTATAAAATGCGGTCGTATTAAACGCAAATGAGAAAATTCCAGGGTGTAGCGGGAACTAATTCATTCGGGATAGCTTGGAGCCATTCCGCGGGTTTAACCTTCGATAGCTGTCAGATTATCGTTCCTTGAAGCAATTTGTAGGGATTTGCGGCTGAGCTAAGTCGCAATTTAGAGTTGGTCATCTATCATTAAGTTTCTATTTCTACTTCACATAGGTATATAGTGGTTTGAAAAATAGTCCCAAAATAGCGAGAAGCTTTTCGTAACATCAGATTGACCAAATGATTGTACCGTTTATATAAGTGGACAATCTCAATGCTCTCTATTTTTATGAGTATCCTAATTATAATTAATACACACGAGTAGATATGAATAAAAAATAATCAAAATACCCTACAACTTGGAACCTTTACAGTTACTTGAAACCTTTGTCAAAATTAATAAAAAAATATATATAAAACATATTAATATAAAAAACATAAATGTTAACATAATCTCAAAAGTTAAAGGTAGAATATCTCTATTCCGACAAAAAATAACAGAATTGTACATACCTCTTTATCAAATTAAATAATGTCATTAATTTATTTATTTATTTTAGTAACATTTTAATATAGTAATAATAATAACTCTGCTATCCTTAATTTACAAAACCTTTTAGATTTTATTCAATAAATTGTGGCAAAAAATTTGTTGCGTTAGGTTTATTGAGTCACATATATTACAAATGCATTTCTTACAACTAATTTGTGGTCAACTCAACATTTTTTCTGATATGATAGTGGGAATGTGAACATATTTATATGATGGTAAGCCACCATCTCCGTCACCAAGTTTATACTTGGTGTAGGAAACATGGTTATATACTTTTTTCATGTTTTGTATAATTTTTGAATGTGATTTATGCTTGTCCGAAGCAATACTTGTTATGTTGTATTGTAAGCAATTTCTATATAATTAAAATTATAAGTAAGTGGTAGAGCAAAGCTAGGGTGAAATGGGCTAATAAGCAATGGGTTAGTTGATAATAATTGCAACTAATATTGCAACTCTCCTTTGAGGAATACATATCAAATTTGTAGCTTGTCAAATAACAAGGATAATGTTATTGCCGTTTATCCTACAAATTTTTTATAATAATTGTGAAGTATCTAGTGAAAGTTTACCTTTATGAAACATGAGATTGAGTGTCGGACATGGCATAAAAAATTAATCAAGTATATTTTTATGTAAGACTTAAGCAATTCATATTCGTATAGTAAGTGTACTTACAATACGGACAACAAACACTGAACAAAAAACACTGGAATAAATGTACTTGGTGTGAATATTAAATTTTGCTGCATTTTAGCACAATATTTTATGTGAACAAAAAAATAAACAATAGAATAGGTGCACCATCTCAGTATGTTATTCAAAAATTTTATTGAACTTCTATTTTAACAATTAATTATTAAGGATTGTAGAAAAATAAATAATAAACACATCATAAACCAGGTATATTATCTTTATTAGCAACATATGAGGAATGTGACAATGCAAAAGCGTAATATACATGCAGTTAAGGCATTGGGCAAGCAAGCTTTCGTTTGTGTAGGTGGCAGTGGCAAGGCCTTCTCACCTCGCGACGGCGGCCCGGGCTCCAACGGCGTCCCACCGACCAGCGCCAGCACCTCCACGATCCACACCACCCCCCACATGTTCCACAACCACATCACGCCACTCCACTATCTCATTATTGGCACGAAATTCACACAACTTAACCGATATGAACACCTAAGTATTATAATAACTCCTATTGGCACGATCATACTTTGGAAAATGCATAGATTGCAGACATGCAATATTATTTTACGCGACTATTCACATTATTCGACTTTAATTTCGATTCAAAAATAATATAGTTCGGGAAACAAAGACTCGTCATAACATTCTTCTTCAAAACATAAATGTACGAACGCTACCTACTCTACAGCCGACTGCAACGTTCCATATAGTACTAACTGGTCTACTATCTGTTTACACGTTGTGTTTAGAAACTGTAGAATCGATATTCGACTCGTAACATCGAACATGAAAATCTCCAGCATTTAAACTCGATTATTACTTATCTGTGCATTATTCTGTGATGAAATATTATAGTATTATAACAAGCATTACCAAACTTTTTTCTTTTTATACAATTGGGGTTTACAAATACATATTTGCCGTGGTATTATTTGTGGTAAATCATGTTTTTGCAGTGTCAATACAAAGTTAGCCATTTCCTCGAGATATTTAAGACTCATTTGAGGGTCCTTTGGAACCATATAATGCTTGACTGGTTTCCACCTTCCATTCACATAGTGACACGGTTGAGAAAAGTATCCATCAAAATTTAATCCGAATGACCCTATTTGTAATATTCAAGAAATTATTTTTAAATAAATATAAAATATTTCTTTTACATGAAAATTAATAATAATGAAAGAGTACCATCACAGTGTATTCCGATGCTTATTATATCTTGTGGATTCTTATCAAATAACCACAATTTTATCATACCAATAACCGCCTCACTTTTACTCAAATGCGTATGGGCACCAGATAATTTAGCCTAAAAATAAACCATTGTTATCGATCAAGGATGTTAAATATTTGGCGATCAAAACCAATACCTTTTCATTGGCAACTTTCTTCCACAATGTATCATCAAAGTACAACAAGTATTCCATCGTTCTCATTTCAGGAGTTATTGTGCCAATACACAAACTTGAATTTCTTACTTTGTTGTAACGATTATATGGATCAAACGTATTGTATTTGTGAACTGTATTTTTAACATCAACCAAATGATTGATACCAACGAAGCCCCAAACAGGTGGACAAAATATATTTCTCATTGGGACTTCAGCTATGTTAGCAATAACAGGAGTTGCCTCCATCCCTATATCTGAAGTGACTACAATTATATTATGCCGACTTATATGTGTTACTGATTCTGACAAAACTTTGGCATTAAAACATGCAGGTCCCACATTTGGAATAATAATCATCATTTTCGGTGATGCTGAAGCGTTT
Source organism: Eurema hecabe (assembly GCA_026213755.1). Taxonomy (NCBI): domain Eukaryota; kingdom Metazoa; phylum Arthropoda; class Insecta; order Lepidoptera; family Pieridae; genus Terias; species Terias hecabe. The sequence continues at coordinate 2,540,243 of JADANM010002527.1, forward strand.
ATCATTAGGGCAATTTTTTGCATTATTTTTTTGTTTTCATGTAGCCATCCTCCTATTGAAATTGAATTACTAAAACAATGAATATATCAATTATAATGATTTCTATTAATAATCTGACACATAACTGTTACAAATTATTAATTAGAAAAACGTGTACCTTAGTGGAACATGATCCAGTATGATCAATAGGTCTGTATTGGTAAGAGCAATTCCAATCTTATCAACGTATTTAACAACTTTTGGTGGAAAATTAGTTCCAATATAACTACATTCACGCTCAACAAGCTCCATAAATGAAGGTAAACATTTGTGATCATAGATGTAAATCTTACTAATGCTTTTCTTTTCATATGTTGTTTCTAATAAACCTGATATTAAATGCATCGTGATTGGATTTCCTGCCCCTGATATACAAATAGCAAAAGAGCTCTTTTCTGTACTCTCCCTTAGATCGAAATCGGATCCAAGTTTTAATTTTGTCTTGGTTTCCTGTTTAACTTTCTTGTAATATTGTCTGTAATTAGTCACTAAATTTTCATACCTTTCAGAGGACATGAAAACATCTAAATCGTAATAGGAATTACAGTATTCCATAAATTCAGAAGCTCCTCCTATATACACAGGCTTACTTCCGGTTGTTAATAATTCTTTCCATACTAATGGTGATCCTTCGTGATGCCATTTATTTTTTTGATTTATTTTACATAGCCACATCTGAAAATAAACAAACTGTAATTGTTAGTAATTGTCCTTGTCATATTTATTTAATTATGTAAGTTTTACTAACCTTCCATTCTAAAACTGGTTTTTCTATTCTATCATAGCAAAAGTTTGGTAAGTTTTCAGAGAGAAAATTAGCAATGAGACATGTCCGAGCAAAGATATCACATTGGGATTCCCCAGCGATTACAATTCGAGCAACCATAGCTACTTCTTTTAATTAATTCCTATACGTAAAACGTAAAACAATTATTTTTTGTAAATCGGAAACTACATTCAAATGTCAATAAAATAAATTGTGGTCTAGTTTTATTTTTTAAATATAAACAAAAAAAGTATTTATAGGTTTAAACAAGTTTCCTTTCCTTTATTGCTGTTATGGCTCTCTAAAAATCCCTTTCTTTAATTATTTTCTCTCCACTATATCAGCTATAAGTAATAGTTACATTAAAAGAAAAAATGTTAATTTGAGTTTATTATGTGAAAGTTAAATACCTTATAAAGATTTAATTTATTCGATAGCTAACTCGATTCTCTCACAATCGATTTAGTTTTTAAAAACTATTAAACATCTATATATTTCTAGACGATTATCAATACGTCATCTGTCAAACGTCTTGACTAAATGCAAATATTGACACTTGACAGTTTTGTAACAAAATTTGTTCTAATAAAGTAAGTGGATATTCCAATTACTTTATAAGTTTAATTAAGAAAAATAGTAGTAATATAAATTTATTACTCAGTGTAGTAATTTACAAGTGTAAAATTCTATAGAAATCTTAATATAGTTAAACTGGTCAGGTTTCATATAATGTTTGTTAAATAAACTCATACTCCACGTGCGCACCTCATAATAGTTTTTAAATTTTAATCCATTATGAATTTAAACGATTTGGGATTTTGTGACCTTTCAATAGGGAAAGATTATGATTTAAGTAAACTATATCTGTTCGAAAGGCTTGGTTTTAACACAATTGCCATCAACACATTCGTTAACGATGGTGAAGAAGAACCTAAAAAGAAAAAGAAAAAAGGTGATCCTAAAGAGAAAAAGGATATCATACCGCCACCAATAGAATTACCTAAAGATTTAAATATCGAAAAACTTCGCATATTGCAAAGAGTTACTATTGAATTCTCAGACTCTAGTGTTGCTATAAAAATGAATAATTCTGAAAACTTAAAGAAATATGACTTGGTAGCAGTAATTCCAAAAACTGTTCAGGCCTTTCAATATGCTTGTGGAACTCTAGATGTAGATATAATAACTTTTACACCAGAAACTAGAATTCCGTTTAAAATTAGCCGTAAGCTATATAGACTGGCTGTTGAAAGGGGTTTGTTCTTTGAATTGATGTATTCTCCAGCTATCAAAGATTCAACAGCAAGAAAGAATATTATAAGCACATCTCACAACTATCATGCTGTGGGAAAGTCGAAGAATATTATTATTACGAGTTGTGCTGAAAACCACATACAATCCCGAAGTGCTCATGACGTTATCAATCTAGGTTTTATCTTCGGCCTCAACAGTCACGAAAGTCTGGAAGCAATAAGAAGTAACCCTCGTAGGCTTATTCTCAAAGCTCAAGGAAGGAAATGTGGGAAACATTATTTAGAAGTTGAATCAATAAAAAATGATGATTCATAAAAATATATTTTTAATTTCTTAAAATATTTTTATTTATTCATTTCATACTTTATTGTATATACTCAAGAGAAACATAACAGAAGATACTACAAAAGAAATATTGAATTTTTACTGTCAGAATATTAAAATAAGGATGCAATAACACAAATAATTATCATTCTGTAGTCGGTTTTATATAACTAGTCAGATTTTAATTTATCATCTACAATTTTCTGATTTAATTCAGTCTTGTCAAGATTTCTCTCAATGGATTTTCGCGAATTTCTTGATACATTCTGTGGGACGTCATCAGGTACTTTGAAGAGATCAGCAACCCATTTTAACCTGAATAAAAAATACAACTTATTAAATACCTGTATAAAAGATTGGCACAATGTGCAATTTGGTTCGTGTAACATCCACCTATATTTGCATATTTGTATGATCAACCCTGAAGGAGTAAGAAGGAGCTTTTAGTCGCCGGAATTCTGAAACGCTATACAAATTTAATAAAATTACTACACTTGAGGCGTGCTTAAATTTGCTTTGCATATGATTATTTGGCCGTAAAAGTCTACCATTAGGTAGGCTCCATCCTCCAAGGCTATTTATATCTCCTGTGTGTGTACAGTGTCCTTGATATACACTATTGGTACGTCTGTCATATGCCTTATGATAATAACAATTAATCTAGGGGAGATTACCCTAGGCTCCTAGCTGTTAATACAGACGGCAAATTTATGGGCGTCACGACTTCGTAACATCTTAACAGTCCTCAATTAAAGAAGTCTTGAGTTTTCAATATGAATATTTCGTTCTAATAAGAAATCTTTAGTACGTCTTTAGTTTTTGGCATATTTATTCTTACTTTATTAAAGCTTCTAAATATAATTAAAAATAATAATTTTTTTTTTTTTATATATATAATAGGGGGCAAACGAACTGGCGCGTCACCTGATGGAAAGTGATCAGCGCCGCCCATGAGCACTCGTGATGTCACGAGTGTGTTGCCGGCCTCTTAATAATTAAAGTTGTTATTTAAGTGATCTACGATCGTAATTAATTCTATGCTGTGAAACTATTGAGCATAAATGACCTCTAGATAAATATTTTTTTACTAACCATAGGGAAAAGAGGATGTTAACCATTAACCTTAGAATTCCTATAAAAACCTTTTTATAATATCTAAGAGTTCTGCTCATTCAGTTGATTACCGGTTGATTATTGCCAGATTCGCGCCAACCCCCGGTTGCGCCTGTGTGCAGATCCTATGAAGCGGCTTTTAGCCTTTTTAACGAATATTATAAATATTGAGAGTCTTTTTCAATAAAATATATTATGTTTTGTTGTTTACAAGGTCTGCGTTCCGCCTATATACTCCACTACAAAAAAAAAACAATAATTTAGGTAACAAAAATAATTTCGTTGGCAGTGGCGCCTTTCTTGGCGCCTGTGTGCACCGCACACTTCGCACAAAGGGACTGATTATTGCTGAATGAAGCACAAGTCTTTTCTTTGATTGGTATTTCAAACTGTCAAACTTGATTTCTTTAAGTAGCATTTAAATTTAATTAGTGTATAAGTAATCGCGCGTAACATTTTCACATTAAACCTCAAACCAGAAGAAACAGTTAGTAAGAAAAGAGGATTAGAATGAATCGTGAAACATGTATGTTATTTCAAGCAAGCAAAAGCTCAATTGTAGCATTTTGAAAAATACAAACGACGACAGGGGTATACAACAATGAAAAAACAATTTATTATTAATGATATATTTTTCAAATGTAATATCAACATTTGGTACAGGATAATACAAAGGTATAAAATTCACACATTATTATTACTGACATTTTGTAATGCACACATGAACACTCTATGCAAATTTAAATCAAATATTCAAGTGGTTTTTCTTTTTCTGACATATTAGTCGCGCCACGCGGTGTTACCATACTTAAGGATAATCTTATGCTTAGGTAACCTGCAGTACGGCTTCACACTAGTTAAAAAATGTTCAATCGCCTTAGTAGTTCAAAAGACTTACAAACAAACAAACCTTGCCTCTTTATATCAGTTTAAATTTGCTCTCTAGCACCACTTTACACATCTATAGCGTTACATTATTTATTAAACAGTATTAACAATATCTACATTTGAACATATTACATATTTTCCTATTTTCTAAATCTACTGTTTGTATTTTAGGAACAAATGGTCTAATCTTATGTTATTTTATATTATTTCGTGTGAACATTGGGCGAATAATGATTTTCATTCGTAGTTTAAAAGCTGAATGGCAAAGTTGTAGCTTTAACTTTTGCGCGCTAAATTCTACAGATTACATAAAATATTTTTTTATCTGTAACTTGTATATATTGTTTGCATCGAGATGGGAATTTTGCTTTTTTTTTAATTTAAGCTTGGCAACAATGTTTTCATGCAGGTTTTAATAGGTTAAAGCTAGGCACAATTTTAGCACATTTTACAAATAAATGATAATTATTATAGTGCAAATGATGGCCTCACCGGTGTGCAAATGATTTTGAGAGATCCACTACGACTAGACAATATAATGAAGCCTCAATTTCTACCAATCTATATTATAATTATATTTTTAAAGCATTCAATAATATCAACTATTATATGAATTGTCAAAAATTAATTAAAAAAATAAAAATACATTACATTACCAATAACAATCGAATTAATTCATAGCTGCTATGTTAGAAAGTAAAATGAAGAAAGGATTGGGACAACAGAGACACAGAACAAATACAGAGTAAACAATAGCAGTCTTTAAATGTCTTTTTACCGTTTCATTTTGTTTGATTTTACAATTTTTTCACATTTCATTGACATCACAATAAGAACACAGTCATGGCGTCGATATCCAATTAACTTAACCAATAACATTCAAACAACACACAGCAAATAAATAATCTCATTAAATTTATCTAGTTAACGAATTCAGTCTCATCGGTTATAAAAGAAATAAAATGCGGACGTCTCCTCGAAAACCATTCATAATTTATAAGAAATCTAAACTTTCCAATCATAATACATTAGATTCCGTTAAAATAAATGCACTGCTACTAAAAGAGCTATTATTAAATCTATTAACAATCATATTATTTATATTAATTAGTATTGGTACAATAGAAGATACTTCTTACTTGTTAAAATTAATAAAACACATGTTATATGGCGTTTTAGATACCTCCTCGACGATCACTCACTTAGAATCGATTCCATTATATAAATTCTTACTTGACTTTGAACGGCTCGTGCGATTACAACAATAGGCCCAATAGATCACAATAGATCGCATATCATAAAAAAATATCACAACTTGTTTATTAACGGTTTAGCTCACAACCTAAATAAAAGCACCTTAATTTAAGGTAAAAGAAAACTATTTATAATAATCACCCAGAGAATTATTTTAAAGACACTCATAAAAAACCCCAAAATATACAAATCTCATAAGTCATACTTATATGACACTTTAATTTCCTCATCTGTGCTCAGCGCTCCCAAATCTTAAAAGAGTTCTTAATTCAAACCGCGGGTGGCGTACTTATAAGCCACTAATAACATTCATTCCCTACATTGTGCTCACTACATCAAAAAAAAAAAAAAAGAAAACCGCGTTCCAAATTCAAACCGCACGAGCCGTTATAAGCGCCGCGCACGTGCCCGCTCGCCCACTTCCTCAGTTGCTGAGGAAGGAGACGCACCGGGCGACCGTGTGCACGTTCTCCACCAACCTGTTGTAGAGCTCGCGGCGCACGCTCGCCGTGAACTTGTTAACCAGGCACAGCGTGACGGTGGCCGCGAACACCGCGTTGTACAGCAGCACCAGCCGGAAGTTGCCCAGCCACTCGATGCGCCCGAAGTCGCCGAGCAGATCGAAGTTTGTTATACCTGGAGAGATTAGTTCTCGCTTACTAATAAAAGTTTAAGAATGGGAAATAGTCATAAATGTAAAAAATTGCCTGACAGATGCAAATTGAGTTGAGTTTATTTTAATAGATCCTATAGTAATCTCAACTTCTATTATTTGCGTATATAGTGTGAGGATTGTTCCGTCAGTATCACATTTATATATTACATAATATTAAAATTATCGTTCTCATATTATGTATTAGAATATACTATATAAGTAATATCAATATACTATGTTTGTATATTCATAAACCCTATGTCATAATATGTATAGCTTGAAGGTACAATCCCTGGATCTAGCTATATTTATATTCATATATTAAGATTCCGAGGCACCTAACGATTTAGCCTCCGTTAGCCACAAGTACAACACTCACCTAGTATCTTGACGAGCAGCGGCTGCGCAGTGGAGTGCGCCAGCAGCACCGCACAGAGCGCGATGATGCGCGCGAGCGGCGTGCGGCGCGCGCGCGGCAGCACGCGCAGCGCGCTCATGGGCGTGCTGAGGCCGGTGAGCGACGCCGCGTGCAGGTACAGGATGAGGAACGCCTCCAGCGTCGCGCCCGCCCACCCCAGCTTCGACAGCGACGCTATGCCCAGCGTGAATTGCTGAAACGATTTTATATTTTTCGGTTTAAAAAAAAACTTACAGACGCATTATATAATAAAATTATAGTGTTAAATGAGATTATTTTTAATCATTACAATTTTTACATTATTGTTATTTATTAAATTGCATTTAGGTAAGAAAAAAACATCCAGGACATCTTACTTTGATCAATATTATTTTATTTTTATTGAATACTAGCGGACCCAGCAGGCTTCGTACTGCTTCAATAAACGTTTGTATGGGAAATAGAAAACGGCTGATATTATGGTTTTCCCGGCAATTATTCGAATTTTTCCTACCTTTTAAACCTTCCCTAGACCTCCATGAAAATTTTAAGACCAAGATAAGATAAATCCGTTCAGCCGTTCTTGAGTTTTAGCGAGACTAACGAACAGCAATTCAATTTTATATAAGCATGAGGTAAGATGAATTTAAAAATGTAATTATACTAGCTGTTGCTTGCGACATCGTCCCCGTCGGATCTATTTCTTTTATTATGGTATAGTGATTCAATCTTAGAAGATAGACATATACTGTCGCGGGCTGTTTTTTAGATCATTTAAAGAGGAATAATTCTTTCATACATATTATTTTTGTATCTTGAACCGTTTTCGCAGCGCATGCAAAGGAAGCCCTCAAAGATGTATAATTTCCCCCGTTTTTTCCATATTTTCCATTATATCTTCGCTCCTATTAGTCTCAGCGTGATGTTATGAAGCCTAAAGCCTTCCTCGATAAATGGTCAATTCAATAAAAAAATAATTTTTTCGATCCAATAGATCCTGAGATTAGCGCGTTCAAACAAACAAAAAAAACTCTTCAGCTTTATATATTAGTATAGATAGATGTAGTTACCGAAATGGTCATAAGGACATAAAATAAAATTTTTAAAAATAGAAGTAAATTAAAATTAGGTTATCCATAATATGATTATGGATTTCCAACCTACTCTGTTTGAAGATACATATCCCTTATTATCAACTCTAATCACGGCAACTCACCCTAGTACTAAGCGGCAGAGCCTTGATCCCGATGAGCAGTTCCAGGGTATTCTGCAGCACCATGAGGACCGTGATGGTAGTCAGCGCCAGGAGCAGCAGCATGGCCAGGGGATACACCACGTTGCGCTGAAGAGACGACGTTTTGCGCTTGTTCTCTACTTCCTGAAATAGATACTAGATTATTAGGACTTAAACTTGGATGCTTTAAGACACGTTTAATTTTTAATTCTTTCACAAATTGGTTCAAGGAATATCAAACAAAAATTATATTTTCTCATACATAAGACCAAAGTACAAGAATTACAATACATATTTTATAAGGCTATTTATTATAGTTAATAATTACAATAAATTTGTATTATTATTTGTATAAATGAAAGTATGAGATATGTATGTTCGATACTTGTTTACGTAAAATGAATTTAATCTAACTAGACAAAGCAGTTAAGAATCTAATATAATTAAAGTAACATACAAAATCATAAGAAAATTGTACCTACTCAAATTCATACGTATAAAACGCAGGAGATTTTAACACGTGCAAATATTTTATTCCTGTTCATAATTCTATCTTAAACAACGATATTAACACTAGTAATTTCTCATATTACACGCGCCAAAATAGTTTTCACGTTATCAAATAATTTACATTGAAACTAATAATAAATGATGCATGCACATTAAGATAGGTGATTCATTTGCATGCTGCAATGCATACAACATAACATAATATACATATCAAATTGGTTTAATCTATAAGTAACACACGTTATAGAATAACGGAACGATTTCGCACGCTCGCCGCGTTATCGGATAATGCCCATCATTCCGATTTTGTGAGCTGCACGTTTATAATTATTTATACCTCTATTATGCAAGTTTAATGGAGTTAAATATATCAAATGGATATTCAATCCATTTCTATTTTCTACTTAATTTAATGATTTGCTTATGGTGTTATCGCTTTTTTTACATTAATATTATAAAAAGATGGGAGTTCTGAAAAAAAAGGCAGATAAAATGCATTAAATTACCCGGAAAAAACAACGCACCTATGTACCTTTCGACATTTGAAAAGAGACCATCTGCCTGTTCCAACTTTAGAATGCCTTATCTCTTTCGCACACTAGCTAGCCCAAAGTCCTTGTATCGTGCGAAAGGGACACCGGTCTATGGCGCTCAATTAAGGCAGCGGTTTCTTTCCAAAGGTCATCTCAATTCTTATCACTAACCTTTCTCTTAGCCACGATCCGATGCAGTCTCTCATTGAGTCCGGCCTGCAGCGCGCCATTTCTGAGCCGAAGTAGGGGTATCTCTTTGCCTCCCGACACAGAAGCACCCACATCCTTACTAATGGAAATACTGGCATCTATTGGGGCCGATATGTCCCCACGATCTGGATACATGGGCTCAGGCGATATGTAACCAACACCTGGAAACAATGGGGCATACTTTAAGAGACTAGCGGCCAAATACTCATACGCAAATTAAATTTAAGACCGCTTTAAGACTCGTTACTTTGACAGAATTGTATGGCCATCTGTCAAATCGGACCGGTTTAAGTTGTACTTAAATTTAAGTTGCGTTTCAGTATTCCGGCATAGGTTTTTTAAACCTATTTATATTTAAGAATTCTGACAGATAGCTTGTTATATGATTTAAAAAATAGCCGGTTTTTAAAGGCCATCGGGTAACTTGAGAACTTGCAAAAGCAAAAAATACGTCTAAACTAGCTTCTTTTCCTTTACAATGTTTTTACTTTAACAACATTTCTCACTCACAATTAATATTTTTTTGGTAAAACAGTTCGATATATACCTACTAATATCATAAAATATGTAAATATATGAATTCATACATATCCCCTTTTTTTTTCGAGGACAAAATCTCCTTTCGGATACCCGTTCCCCGGGGGGAGCGAACCTGGTTATGTCGGACTCACACGCTCAAAAACGTGCAGACACCGACTAAAACTTCTCGGTATTCCTCCATGCACCCCGCGACGGGCTAACAGGCACGCGCTAAGACAAATTCATACATATCCCTGCAACTTCTAAACCAAAGTCTTTACCAATACAAAGCTAAATTATAATACATTTATAAGTACATATTATACGCCGATAACTACGATTGACTATGACCTCGAAATAATAACTTCGTTTTAACTCGGGGTCAAATCACAAAACCCCATACACCTGGTGAGCAGACAGCCAGGTGTGTACGAGTGGTTAAATTTGTATTCTCTTCTTCAACTATTGTACCTCACTACATAATAGGACCTTTCAAAGTCACTCGCAAAGTCGCCTTAAATAAGATTTTTGCACATTGCTCCGATTAACAAAGGTATGTGAAGCATGAGGTACGATGAATTTAAAAACATAATTATACCTATTATAAAGTTAATATGTACCATCGAGCAACTGAGTGGCCGGTTAGGCCCCAATAATTCAAAGTCGAGAACTTGTTCTTCTCAAATAAATAGAATAGAGGTGATTCAGAACTCAGTGCATTATTTGCGTTCGCAAAAAATTTTTGCTTTTTAAGATCTTTAAGAAAACACTAATAATAAGAATTCATAACACTAAAAATTTGTCATATATATAAAAATCTTATCAATAAGTAATTAAAACCTACACTCATCAATCCAGATGCAGTCAAAACAATTACATCGGCATATATTTTTAAGAGAGCTAAAAATATTTATTAAATAATGTATTATTAGTCAGAACGTTGTATCTATAATGAATTATGTCCTGTTGTTTTATACACGCAGTTTCTGTTCCTGCTCAATTTTGTGAGCTTTTATTGTTAGAGGGAGAATGCGCATATGCACCCATGTACCTCGGGAACATGGCCATCTACCAACCAAATCCCCACTGTATTCCGTCTCATTTCGCAAAAGTAATTTGTTCTGTAGTATTTTAAAGTTCAAGCTATCCGTAGGGATCTTCGTAAAATCAAAATTTGCATTTATCAATGCTATACAAGCAAACTAATTATACGGCTGTATCTATTTACTTTAGAGCTTATTATAATGTATTGAAGACAAAAACCCTTGGAATATTGTTCCTTGACGCTCGCAGGACGGTGCCCTTGTTTAATTATAAATATTGTAATGGTCGGTCTTGTTGTATACGTTATTTACTATTGTACCTATTGACTTTAAAAGAGCAACTAT
>JADANM010002527.1:2558218-2580664 GCA_026213755.1 Eurema hecabe
TATACGTTATTTACTATTGTACCTATTGACTTTAAAAGAGCAACTATAAGACTTTGTTGCCGGCTTTTCTCTGTAGAAACTGCCTTCCGAACCGGTGGTGAATGACTGTTTTATAATACCATGACTATTCAAAAGTGTTAGTATATTTAGTCTAGTTGGATAAAGATCATATAATATTTAATTTTGACTATAACGGTCTATAATAATCTATATAACCAGTAGGCAAGCTAAATATTATTATCAGTTGCAATTGTTGTGTTTACAGTCCATATCCTCCGTTCTATTGTTCGAGAGATGACGCTATAAGCGGCGTAGAACATGACAATAGCAGTCGTTAGAATTGCCATAATGTGACCTGAGCAAAAACGACGATGGAAATATTTGTTGTTTAAAATTGACTTTCTCAGCGTGACATGTAAGCGTACTTCGCCTAAGTCAATATTTGATAAAATAAAGATATGTATTTGAAAACTATTTAATTTGAAATTGTGTTCAAAGTGCTTAAGTTTTAACCATTACTTACTAAGCACCTCACCCTGAAACTACAGGTAAAAACATTTTTGTATGACATCTTTTTTTAACTGCTAAAGCACTAAAATAAAACGATAAGAATAGTCAAAAGACTATTTTCTATTCATATTTAATTGAAATGGTCTAAGACTATTTACTATTCATTACGTTCAGAAACCGCGAATAACTTAACCTATAAAATTCTAAAGTGAGCTATCTAATTCTGTACAGCAGTTATTTTCTACCGGGGGTAGGTCTCTTTCGCAGGAGACCGATTGGGTGGGTACCCCCACAGTGCCAGACATTCTACCGCCTGAACAGTGGTGTGAAAATGTCACTGTGCTCCGGTCTGAAGGGCACTGTAGCCAGCGAAATTACTGGGCTCATGAGTCTTAACATCTGATGACTCAAAGTGGGGAGCGTCGGTGTAGTGCACCCCTGCCCGGAGTCGGGCTTTATAGCAAAGTTCCGGGTAGCACTGCACTGGCTATGGGCTGGCGTTACTCTTACCATCAGGAGTGCGTTCAGCTCATCTCCCCTCTTCATATTATAAACTACCCCCGCTAAAAGATAACGATGTTTTTTTTTATACAAACTTAATCCTTAACCCTTTTAACTCTACGACTCTAGACTGTCTCTACCAAGTTTCTAAATAACAATAAAAAATGATAAAAGTAAAAAAATAGTAAGTTTTCGTTTCCGAAGCAATTCCAGCTTATGAAGTATAACTTTACTCTGACGTTTCTCTGAGTTTAATCTACCTACACTTTAAATTGCAGCCAAATCTATTCAGTAGTTTTACGTAAAACAGACATCCGTTTATTATATTCCACCAAACAAATTCAAAGACCATCAGCTAACGAACCCCAATTAACCGAGACTATTATTTCATAGCAACACTGATTTGTTTTTTTTTTTTATTACTATCATAACGACCTCCATCATGATTCTTATCAACATTATTATAATTTTTTTTTAACGGTAGAAAATCTAATTTAAAAACTTCTTCAAGTTATTAATAAATGTCTATTTTTTGTCATTTAAAACAAAAATTCATATCATGTTCATTATTCAAAGACATGTTCTACGTAAAAGTCGTGGTCTTGAACTTTCCTCAGTTTTTTGCAACGGTGTCATTTACGTATAGGTATAAAAAAAATTGTACAATTCAAAGCGTTACAGTCATCAATTACAAGCGTCATATCTGTATGAAACACAAACATTATTTTAATATTTTTCGGATTTATATTTTTTATGCTATACGTTCAATGTACCAATGGAGCCTTGCAAATACTCTGCTACAGTAAAAAAAAATATCAATTTCAAAAATAATGTAGTTAAATATACGTTAAATACTTTTCGAGAGCAGTTCAGTAGATGTAAAGATTACAACGTTACCAACTAACAAACTTTAACTTTTAAAATATTAATTTTACGCTATACATTTTCTTCATTACTAGCAACATCAGATAACATATAAAATTCATACCAATATTATATTATAAATAAATATTATAAATGCGAATGTAACTCTGTCTGCCTGTCTGTCTTTTCATCACGCTAAAACTCTAGAGCCTGGGGAAGGACATAGGCCATTTTTTTTAAATCAACCCCCAAAAGGTTGTGCGAGGGGTTGAAACTTTTTATAATTTTACGCTTTCACGGCCAAACCGCTGAACGGATGGTAATGAAATTTGGTACACAGATGGTCTAGAGCCTGAGATAAAACATAGGCTACTTTTTAACTGGAAAAAAGTGTTATAGGAGGGGAAGGGGGGGGGTCAAAGTTTATATGAAAATCCACGCGGACGGAGTCGCGGGCAACAGCTAGTTTCTTATAAATTTGACTATTATGTATACACCAAAATATTATCCAACTTTATAGACCTCTCCAAAGGAGAGCATTATTTAAACAACGCGTTCGTGTTCTTTTCAAGTGCTGTTCAATTGTTAAGTAAGACTTCTTGAATGAATTGATTAGGCGCCAGCTACGAAACATTAAACATCATAAGTCTACACACGAACGGATCAAACGGCGCGAAGGTTAGCGCGGAGGTCAAAGGAATTACACATGCGGAAGTTACAGGTTTTTTCGCCAATTACCAAAGATTACAGCCCATCGATCATTCATAGTGCGTGCGTGAGATCTATATCAGAGTTACTTTAATAATAATACATTAAAAACTTTTTAGAGTACAATATAAAAATTGTGGGGTTGATACAAAAATCGACCAAGTCAATATTTTAAGCTTTTTTTTAGCGTTGCCGTTATCGAGCCAAAAAAATCACCTAAGTTATGGGAGCCCCGTTAAATATTGATTTGATTCTGTGTTTTAGTGTTAGTTATTACCTATAGCGACAACAGAATTACATTTTCTGAGAAAATTTCCCCTACCTGACTATAACGGTTCGTGATATACAGCCTGGTGACAGACAGACGAACAGCTGAGTATCAGTTATAGGGTTCGGTTTTTACCCTTTTGGTACGGAACTCTAAGATATGGGAACAGTTTAAATTGCTGTAATTAACAAAAGTGGTAATTAGTAGGAGCTATTTATAATAATCATATTCAGAAAGTAAAGGATTAATTGATACACTATTTCACCTGTTAATATAGTCTATCTTGATAATCGAATCTCGTGTTCGAAGAACTTACGCACGTGATTATAAGATAAATTTAAACAACTTTTTAAAATATTATTTATTATTTACCTTATATATCAAATAAGCTAAGTGTAGGTGCTTATTCTTGCTTAGTCAAAGTCTTTTTTATATAGCTTATGACACTCAGCAATAATGTAGCTTTCTATTGGTGAAATCACTTTTAAGTGATAGGGCCGCCTTTTACGCCTAATTTTGTACTTTGTATTAGTTTGTATTGGGTTCTTTTTTATTATGGTATGATAAAGTGTAAAATAAAGTAAAATAAAATAATAAAACAAACACACAAACTTTACTTCTCTATAATATTAGTATAAATTATTTACCATCGATTGGAAAAGTATTTTATACCAAGAACCGGCAAGATAGTCCTGTCGTATTTTTTTTTAATATGCAGGTACAATTACGCATCAATGCTGTTGACACAAAGTCACCGTCCTCTGAGTATTAGCAAACAATAACATTCTACGAATGCTTGTCTTCATTCTTTGTTAGCATCCAAGCCGATAAATTTTCAAATACATCAGCAAATTTCCCAATGCAAAATCCCAACTAATGAATGGTCTAGACTCTAGAGCCTCTGAGAAAAGACATAGGCTACTTTTTAACTGAAAAAAAAAGGATTATAAGGGGGTGTGTTAAAAGTTTATATGAAAGTCCACGCGGACGAAGTCATGGGCAACAGCTAGTATTTAATGCACATCGAATGCATTACAATCAAAACAAATAAAAACATACGGCAATATTTTACGTATCAGACTGACCTTGACTGATACATTTGGCATTAGCCTTTAGAAGTGTATTATGACGAAATAATAGTTGAAAATTACTTTGTGCGCGGCGAGACGCACTGTTTACTTCGTAAATACATCAATCTAGTGCTACCACGTCATTGTTGAATGCTATTATTTTAGTTTACGTGCCATATGTATTGTTCGTTTCTTATTTCATAATAATTCATGTATATTGTATACTTATATTATAAAGAAGTAAAGTTTGTGTGTTTGTTAAATTGTAAGGGTTATTAATCTCGCGATCTACTGAATCCATTTTAAAATTTCTTTCACCAATAGAAAGCTAAAGCTACTTAATGCGGAGTGCCATAAGCTATATAATAATCCGAAAAATCAAAAAGGATTACTTGTACGGGTCAATAACCGTACAACACGTTCCTACCTAGTTTACTGTTTATAATTTAGTAAAATAGGTGTAAAACAATACCGCATCCGGCATTCCATCAATTGTATGTTTTATTGTAATAATAAGTTGAGTTGCGTTCCATCAGTTCCGCCGGTCGGTCAACTACCACTCCGCTATATTTTAATCTCATCCCATCTTATATATTAAGTTTATATGTGTTAATCTCAATTTCATCTCATCCTATATATTAAGTTGCTGAAATAAAATAGACTATCTCTGAACGCGTGTATCTCTGAAAGTGACTTTCAATCCAACCCTGAAAACTGTTCCTTGCAACCTTAGAGGACAGTGAACATTACTAACATTATGCCTAACGAACCGGGCACGGGTCGGCTAGTTTAAATGAAATAATATTACCTAAGTCTTTAAGTCTTTACGAATGTTTTCGGATACATTTTGTTAATATAGTCATGTAGAGATGAATAATTAATTATGACATACGCCAAAGATTTTTGGATGTATGTATGTTGCTTATTTTTTAACGCTAATAAGTTTGACATTTATTTACTTGTTTATTTATTTAAGGACAACCAGTAATCGCTAACTCTAACAAAGATAGTAACAATTTTTAAGTATGCATTTTGTAAGTGGCATGCAGGTAGAGTAGACCTTTTTTTATAGTGGGGAAATCCTCATAGGATACCCATGGACCTCGGGAAAAGGACCACGGGTTATGTATCCCGGGTACCGTTTCAGACTCTTCCGCGAAGGTAGAGCAGACCCTAGATAAAGTAACAGGTACTTCCCTTCCGATATCTCAACGGATGCGACAATTACGCAGGTACAACCGCGTGGCGCCACTAGTCCTAATATAATTTCAACATGTGGGAAAAAATTGGAAGGTCGCCTGTTCGTAATAACGTGTCATTATTATGTTTTTAATTATGCATTCAAATGAACACACTAAATGGCGAATAAAAAGTTGTACTACACGTTTTTTTGTTGAAATTGAACGACGAACAAAAACTTAACCCAGCTAGAGAATATGATTAAGAATAGAACTTCAAATATGTAATAAGGTGCAATGTACCCGGCACCGAAAATATCCATATAAATTATTATTTATATTGTATCATTTACTTTTAATACAACCTCTCATTCGTAACGATCCTCGTCTTACAGCTTTTAAAAGGCATATACATATACTCTATGTGCAATTTATTTTTAAAAGCACAGTCTCATTTACAGCGTTGTTCGTCTTAGGATTGAAGAAGGCATATTTACACTAGGAGACTGAGCGAAGTGTCTCCTAGAATCTTGGAATAAACTCCTAAGCAGACATGACTCCTTTAACGATTATCCGCTTATAATTAAGCAAGTCGGTCCCTTGTATACTTAGATACTATTACAGCACACATT
The DNA here is from genome assembly GCA_026213755.1 of Eurema hecabe. Taxonomy (NCBI): domain Eukaryota; kingdom Metazoa; phylum Arthropoda; class Insecta; order Lepidoptera; family Pieridae; genus Terias; species Terias hecabe. The sequence goes on from JADANM010002527.1 coordinate 2,563,950, forward strand.
AGCTAAGTAATGATTAATATATCGAATACTAACTAACTTATGCAACATATTTGCACCATTTAACTGGGAAAGACATACTTCGCAAAAAAATTCTTCGACAAATGTATAGGTGTATAATCACACCCGACCGCTTGAGCCGGTTTAAGGAAACCATTAAATACGATTCCGGTACCAAATTGATAACAAAAAATAACAAAATAAACAAAAATTACCGTACATAAGAACATTTACGAGTTTTTAGTTGTAACATTAAACAGTTTTTGTCACGTTCGTTTAATTAAATTCAAATACATACATTTATACATTAAATTTTCGACTACATTTTATAACTTACAACAGTATAACTACAATTACAATATAATAACAATAAAAGTATAATTTACAATATATGTATACCATTATATTATTCTTTAAATAAACAATATAATAATAATAGTCTTTATGCTATAACTAACTATCATACGGCCAAATGCTCACACGCATATTAAATTTAAGCACGCCCTAAGACTCGTAATTTTGACAGAATTGTATGGCGAACTGTCAAATCAAGTGTCTTTAGAAATGTTTGCCACAGCCAAATATCGACCCTCAAATTTATTTTATCTACACACTAGACATTGGCAAAATTGCGATAACGCAGCACTGCTATTTAACCAAGAAGAAGAAGGTTTAAGTTGTACTTAAATATACGTTGCGTTTCAGTATTCCGGCATTAGTAATATAAACACCAAACTAATTATACCTACATCCTAATTCTTACACCCAACAAGTTCCCGTGAATTCACCACCTACCTGTCGCTAAGGAGTTGTTGATCCGTCTCCTAACCGTGTCCTCCTCAAAGGAGTAGACGTAGTACTCCTCATTGAAGTCCCTCAGGAACTGAGGCTTCACCAGCACCGCGCCGACCACGCTGAACAACCTCACGAAACCCAGCGGCGTAAACACTGAAATAGGCATTTCATACATGTTCTGTTTTAAATCATTACATTATTACATAGTACAAGATAAAGTAAAAAAACTAAAACCCAACTACGACAAAAAACGACGCTGAAAAAGTATAAAAGTACCCCATGAATACAGGTAAAGTCACAAGCAAATGCTAGTTAATATATATATATATTCGAAATGTACAAGTGAAGCGCTTTAAAATGATATAAAACACGGCATATCTAGCTTAACTTTATTTTTTTACTCTGTATATTTTGTCCGCTAGAGGGCGCCACATTGAATTTGGTGAAAATCTATATAGCCTATAACCAGCGGACAATTAAGACGCTTCTAATGATATGTCATTTGTCGAATTCTGATTAGTGGTTTAGAAGTTACGAGGGAACAGATGAACATACATACACACATACATACATACATACATAGCCTGTCAAAATCATAACCCTCCTTTGGCTTTGCCGTAGTCGGGTAATAAAACAAAGTCGCTATCGCTGTCTGTCTGTCCCTATGTATGCTTAGATCTTTAAAACTTCGCAACGGATTATGATACAGTTTTTTTAATAGATAAAGTGATTCTTAAGGAAGGTTTATATGTATAATACATGCATAATATAGTAGAGAAAGATTGATGAATTTAGAGGTTTCTAATGTGATGTCGTAAATAAGAACGTTTTTTGCGCTTATATTGCAAACGCTGCCTAAACCCTAAAATATTGTACTACAATATTGTCCACCTTTAAAGGTTCTACAAAAAAGTCCGCGATTGCATATGTCTATCTCTTAGGGATAACCCACCATAAACATTTTTAATCCTTATCTAATAAATAGTTATTTACGAAGTGATTTTTAACTATACAGCATTAATTAAGTATGAGTACATCTGTTGTTGCACCTGACCCTATATGTGGTGATAATTCAGTTCCCAACATTTTTCGCATTATATTTAAAGACTAGCTTCAGAAACTAAAAAGTGGTTATAGGACTAAATTAAGAGACTATACTATAGGACTATTTTAAGAGACTATTCTATAGGACTATTTAAAGAGAAGACTAAATGTTTTGTTGAAACTTTTAGACGAAACCATTTTATATGTGGTTATAATTCAGTTCCCAACATTTTTCGCAATATATTCAAAGACTAGCTTCAAAAACTAAAAAGTGGTTATAGATTTATTTTAAGTGACTATACTATAGGACTATTTTAAGAGACTATGGTATAGGACTATTTAAAGAGAATACTCCATTAAGATAAGTAAAGTAACAATTTAATTAATCCCGTGTAGTTCTAATGTTTTCAGTAGTATTGAATAATAGCGTTTGACCCCATTGTTTCTTGTCTGCTTTTTTTGTTAAAAAAATTTAACATTATTTTTATATACCCACACAAAACAATTAAGAACCTATATAATTTGTTTTAATGGCACGCGATGTCGCATACCTTCTCTTTATAGGTTTAAATTACAATAAGTAATAAATTTATATTCACGTTTCTGTATTATCTTATCACGACATTCACTTTCGTATAGACATTAAAAAAAATTAATATGGATAATTTACACGATTTTTAAGTACAAGTCTGATTAGAAGTTACACTATAAACAATTATAATATGTTATGTATTAAATCCTCATTTGTCAAATGATCATTAACTTGGCAACGGTAACTATGTACGCCAAATCGATACAAAGAACAAACGCATTGAACATAATATCATTACTAGTAGCGCACAATTTACAAACCAAACTAAAACGATGAGCAAAAAGAAGTTATATCAGAACCTCGCCCTTAATGAGAACAGTAGTCTCGAAATGAATGAGGAATGGAACAACTTTACAAAAAGAATCGGCGAAGTGTCCGGCCTGGTCAAGGACCTCGCGAGTGGTGATAAGGAGAGATCGGATGCGGCCAAGACCCTCGCTGATAAGTACCTCGAAGGAAAGATTCTCGACGACGTAGATGTAAAGATGACCATTAAAGACGACCGCACTGTTATCAACCAAAAAGCTTTTCAATCGCTCGACAGAAAAGATACGGTATTTCTTATCGTACATTACTTTATTTTAAATTTTCATCTAATGTTTATCGAGGGTTCAGTTACATTGGTGTTATCGACTTAATACTTTCATTATGTAAATATAATCAAATAAGTCGACTCCAAAATGTTTCAACACTATTCTTACAATTATCTGTTCTGAATAGCAGAATAAGTACTAAAATTACTATTAGTATAAAACCACAACGAGTTAGTTCTTAACAGTAATAAATTAGTACAAATGACTTCGATATTTAAACAGCGGAATTTTATCTAAAAAGGATTTTTGTTCCGATTTGTAGGGCTTGAAATCTAAACGGGTTATCAGTAAACGACGCAGTTATCATTCCATAATTACATACTTCTACGTTTTGAGTTATATTTAGATTTAATTAAGCTATACGACAATATAAATAGATATTGTAATGGTGAAAGCGATTTGGCTCTAGGTCAGCTATAAACACCTATTTGCATTCGGGAATAACTGATTCAAATTCTGTAGTATTTAAGAGGAAAAGTTATACAATAAAATGAGAGAACCATGTTTCTTGTCATTTTTAAGTTATTGTCTTACTCCTCAAGTGTTAAGCTAACCACATTTTTTTCTATTAAAATGAGTTTAAATTGTTATTATAATTAAAAACTAAATTTCTCAAACAGCCTGGACTTCTGGTACTTGCAACAAAATAAGTTTCGTTTCGAAGCAAGATTGAAGTATCAATTATAACTTATAACTTTATAAATACCTACCTAGCTTTACATCTTTATTAAACCTCAGATTTTGCCGGTACATTTTCGACTTTCTTTCGGTAAACATCCGAAATAGTCTGCGACAATCGTTTATTTCAAATTTTTACTATTCAACAGTGAATCTTCAAAATGAATTAAGAATAAGAGACATACAACGTAAACTGCTACATGTTTATGAACCTTAGATTTACCGTATTCTGGTGTTGATAGTAACAAACAGAGTATTATACAAATAGCATACATATTTAGATGCTAACGAAGGCCACGACTCAACGCACGCACTTATCTAACGTCGATGATTAACGGTACTGACCTAATAGTCGCTAACTGTTACTACAATTATATACCTCAATCGGAATCCTTATGCTAAATTCTGCAAATAACGGAGTAAGGATAGACAACTTTTTTATTTTTATCAATTTATTTAAATATGAATACTATGCACAACTCTCATAGATTCATTAACTTTTGGTTATGGGAAATTTAAATACATTTATTTATCACTAGTGACTTATTTAACGGCGTTAAGTGGACTTAGCATTAACATTATTTACTATCGTACAGGTGTGGTAGTAGATAATTACTACAATAATACAAAGTAAATTCTGCTGCGTGCTATCGTAAAAAAACAGACAACTCTGAATTTTTAACTTTATTTTAAAATTTAGTAGCTGATGATTTAAACTTTAAAGAGTTAATATTTGTTTTATCACATATTAGGGAGAAATCGATAAGGAAGCATGGATGGCTGAAATGAGTAAAGATGCGGAACGCCGCGCTTTAGATAGGAAAATTCGTCTCGAAAAAGCTGACACGCTAAAGACGCAAGCGGTTAAGGCCTTTCGACGAGAAGAGTACGACAGAGCCTTGTCATATTACAATCGCGCCATAGAACAAGTCAAAGACAATCCGATGTTCTACTGCGACAGAGCGCTAACCAACATTAAACTAGGACACTACCAAAAGGTAATTATGTGGGTACTTTTGAGGGCAATGCTCTCCGACTTGCATCTTAGAAACTGGTTTCGAGGTGATAATGATGTTATTTATATTTTCCAAGCGCCAAAACCAACCAGTACCGTTCGCTTGTTATCAATCATTTATAAAATTCGTTTCGAAGCCAAAACATCTACGAAACAATTACGACGATGCTAAAGAATCTAAAAATAATGTTCCGATTTTATCTAGAGGCGGCTAAATAAAACGTGTTTGATTTTTAATGAACTAAAACCAAACACAATAAACGTATCCAATGGATTAATAGGAAGTTCAATTCTTAGGCGTGAACAAACCAAATATTACTTCACAATAGCAAATAACAATTGACACATTTACATTGCTACGTCTTTCATTTTAGTCTCACGAAATAGTTTTATGTAATTAATACATTGCGATGTCTAAAACATTACTTCATTTTTGTTATTCTAAGAAGTTGAATAAGGCTAGGCAAGCACTTGAATTCTTGAACGGAAAGTTGTGAGAGTGTCTTGCTATAAACAGATTTCTGAATAAGGTAAGCGGATTTAAAATCGAATGCGCTGTGGTTAAGACGATTATCAGCTACCAAGCTTAGTACACGATAATATTGATATCAAACTCATTGACAAATTAACGATATCGCCTTTCTTAATCCGACAGGTGTGCGAGGACTGCGATTGGGCTATCCGTCTCTATGAGAAGAGTTTCAAAGCACGCCTTTACAAAGCGAAAGCCTTTAAAGAAATGGAGGAGTTGGAAAAGCTAGAAGAATGCAAGAAGGAACTTTACGAAATGTTCCCACAACACGACGACCTCATCAAATATTTCCTGGACAAGAAAGAGACGGTCGACGAGGAAGAAGATTGAAACCTACAATAGAGTTATTTTTTACTTTGTTTATTTTAATGTTATTTACGTTAATTTGAAAACGACTCATTTTTAATACATAGCTATACGATAATCGGCTTATATTATGAATTTCGTAACCCTTATCTGAGATACAATTATCAGCGGTGTTTGGTTGTTCTTGAACGACAATAATTTGATAAGTGTTTGGTAATTAATGGACTTCTCTAATCAAGATCCAAAACTTTCCTATAGAAATTCCTCACAAAAAATCAATACTTGGTGTCATTACAGATACTACGTCACAATTCAATACAAATCAAATAATAACAACCACTTGCCCACAAACTATACTAAATAAAAGATATCTAAATGCCATTTCACTCGCTTAATACTACCAAATACTAGCTGTACCCCGCGGTTTTAACCGCGTTATTCCCGTTTCCGGGAAAATACCGGGGTAAAAAGAAGCCTTACAATATATATAATATAAATATATTAAATTCAAATAAATCAGTCCAGCCGATTTTGCGTGAAAGAATAACAAACATACATCCATACATTCAGTTTCAAATTTATAATATTAGAAGGCCATCCATACAGTACGTCACACGTTAATGGGGAGGGAGGCTATCACCGAAATGTGACATTGTGTGACAAGGGGCGTGGGGGTTCAATACTTTTGTGCCGTCACATGTTAAAATTTAAAATACTAAAACGCAAAGTTTGGATGTGAATGAATAATTTTAAAAAATTAATATATTTTATAATAATTATAAACAATTTAATTTATTTTTAAATACATAAATTTAAAAAATGTGACGTCACATCAGGAGGGGGGGTTATAAAAATGTGACAACCTGTGACAAGGACGGGGGAGGGGTTTAAGTCCTAAAATTCGTGCGACGTACTTTATGGATGGCACCTAGTAGGATATACATTCCTAAAATTTATCCTGTTCCAATAATAGATAGTATAAATTGTTTAACTAACTCACCCAGCAACATCAATACGCCGACGAAAGACACACAGGAATAGAGAAACGGGAGGTACGTCCATAAATCTGCGAACAACATAAAGTCGTATAAATAAACTTTTAAAACTCATTTACGATTTTATACAGTACTTTGTATATAAATAGTCAAATAAAAATAAACTGAGACCAAATTTGCGTCATCAATTGTCTTCACTTACTGCATAGCAAACGATAGTTTTTAAAGAGTATATAATACTAGTTGTTGCCCGCGACTCCGTCCGCGTAGACTTTCATATAAACTATGACCTCCCTCCCCCCTTCCCTCCTCAACCCTCTTTTCTAGTTAAAAAGTAGCCTACGTTTTATTTCAGGCTCTAGACCATCTGTTTACCAAATTTAATTACAATCGGTTCAATAGTTTTGGCGTGAAAGCGTAAAAACAGACAGAGTTACTTTCGCATTTATAATATTATTAGTATTGATGTGTTTTCATTTTATTGTGTACTTCCTCTTTAACTTATTAAAAAAAATAACAATTACCTCATTTTCTTTTGAAGAACATCATTGGAGATAATACATTGTAAAGCAATTAAATAATTATGTCATCACAATCCATACTTAATATTATAAATGCGTAAATAACTCTGTCTGTCTGTCTGTCTGTTACGCTTTCACGCCAAAACTACTGAACCGATTGTAATGAAATTTGGTACACAGATGGTCTAGAGCCTGAGATAAAACATAGGCTACTTTTTAACAAAAAAACGGTTATAAGGGGGAGAAAGGGGAAGTTAAAGTTTATATGAAAGTCCACGCGGACGGAGTCGCGGGCAACAGCTAGTATTATATAAATATGCTTAAACAAGGTTTAAAAGTGTACTACATATAATCTAGAATTAATTATTATTAATAATATAAAAGAAAGTCGTGTTAGTAACTAACACTTATAACTCAAGAACGGCTGAACCGATTTAGCTGAAAATTGGCAGGGAGGTAGTTTAGAGCCAGGAGAAGGACATAGGATACTTTTTATCCAGTTTCCAGGGGAATAAATTTTTTATGAAAGTAAACGCGAACGGAGTCGCGGGCAACAGCTAGTTATTAATAATTAACTGATACTTTGGTCTCAGATCATGTTACATGGCCTTAACAGGATACACCACTATATTGAATTTGATATCATGTGTTAAAAACTATCAGATTAACCGTATTTATATATATATATATAAAGATCATGATATACATCAATCATACTTAAGGGCAGTTGTTTTTTGTTTTATAGGAATTTCGTAAAGTACAATTTCTCTATAAGTCTTTTTTTAATTTAGAAAAACACCGATTAAAATGTTATCGAAAAATATCATGTAAAGGTAAACCAATGATATTATATAATAGATATGTCATACCCATACAAATCAACCGAAAAAAGTGTTCCACACAGCAGTGGCAGCACTATGCGTGCTATACAACAGACAAGTCAAAACGATAGAAAGAAGATAAACAACTTAAAGGATTAAAGACAGAAACAAGAAAAAATAGGTAGTTAGTTTTATCAGTTGCGCTTGAATGCACCGGCAACTTATCACCTAAAGGTAAGACGTCCTCATTAGGATGTTTTTGCGTCTTCACAATTATGTGCTTGTAAAATATCTATTTAATAGAGTATTATTGATGTTAAGTCCAAAATTGAGTGACAATTTTAGATCAAGCAAGAAACTAGTCCCACGGATTTTTGATATGCATAATTAACAAGTAATTATTATTAAAAAAACAAAATACCCGACTGCACACTAAAAAAAGAGTAATTATGTCTTTATCCCGTGGGACTTTTAGGATAAAATGTATCCTATGACACTCCCGTAATCAAGACAAATCTAACGATACCTCATACATCAAAATCCATCAAGCCGTTTAGGCTACAGGAGGTCACAAAGGAACAGACATACATACTTACATACACTCGAAAAACATTACCCTCTTTGGCAGTCGGGTAAAAAACTATAGTGTATTCCCAATTCATACATGAGTAAACTCATATAAATAGATCTTGGTACATTCAAATCCATTACAAAGACACACCCAGGAATATAACAATGCCGAACATTCAATGGGTATTTACAGCCAATTTAACATAAACATTGGTACAATGCATTATCTAATCTAGTATGCATGTACCTTCAATGAATGCGGATTTCTAGCACAGAAACCTAGAATTGGGAAGCCTAATGTATGCTTAGCATACATATTATACTACTGTGACATTTTTGTTACATTAATATTATTTTCTTACTTAAAAAAACTTTAAACTTTATTACTTGGTAGTCAATTTCGCTGTTATAATTTTGTGCAAGAATTCTTTTTACAAGGAACAACAATTTTTGAGCCTTTAATGCTTTAAATATACATTGTTTGTCTAAATTATAGATATTAGAAAAATAACTGTAAAATGCATCTATATTTCATTTGTAATTTCTGTAGTCTGTTAATTTGCTCTCATATTAATAAAAAAATACTATTATACATATACAATCTTTATACACCATAGATAGTTATCTAATAGCTTCTTAGAATTTTAACCAACCTATCTGTCAATTAGTAATATGAATGTATTGACCATTATCATTATTAGCATATCATTAACAGTTTTTGTGATATTTGTATTACCCCTATTAACATAAGTAACTCTTATTTACCACAATATTAGTCAAATTTACTCATATAGCATATTAATGTAGAATAGAACTTATTAAGAATTGTGTAAAGTAAATATTAAAACAGGTTTTGAATATTTTTATAAGAAAAAAATACTGTAACTGTACTAATATAAGTGTTAAAAATAATTCACAATGCAATATATTTACGTAATGGGGCAAAAACCCAAAAAGCTTATATTCTATCAATTCTATTTAATACTTACTGAGTAAAGCATCAATGCCCGATCGATCCCCTTTCAGCCAGGCAGAAATAACATAGGCCAAGCCCAGCATTGCAATGCCAAGCAGGAACAGAACTATAAATGTCTCATACACCCTGCCCTTCAGTCCTCTACATCCCGGAAATCCAGTTGATTCCGAAAATAAATAGGCAAACGGCAGGAACACAAACAGAGATAAGTTAGAGAACAGAAACACATGGTTCCATAGACCTGCAACAATTTTTTTTATTTTAATATTAAAGCTACATTTTTATCTTAAGATTAAGATTGCAGACAATGCAACAATCATTTTAATTTGTTCAATTCATCTGGATTTATTCAAATTTATTTGTAAAAATGCTTCATTTTAGAAATATACTAGTGATCTGCCCTGGCTTTTTTTTTATATAATATGCATGTAATAAATTGAGATGTAAACTATCCCATCTTTTAACTTGGATCAAACTGCACATGGTGAGCAAATATAAGTTCAAATCAGTTCAGTAGTTTAGAAGTTAATTTTAAATATATATATTAATATAAAAACTATGTCTCATAACTTCAGGACAGATTTTAATTGTAAGTGTTCTATCAAACATAAAAATGCGTGTTTCTTACCCTGAATCAAAGAGCTGTTCAACCATTTGACATAGTAACTGTTGGGGTACAATATAAGCACTTCATTGCTGACTATCGACACGGGCAACAAGAGTGCTGAACCCAAAGACACAGCGAGTGCAAACGTGCACAGCCACAAACTTATTCGATACACCTTCACCTCGTCTTCGTCGGCACTAAAATAATCCTCACTATCTCTCCTCCTGAATTTCTCGATTAACATAAACGAGAGGAGGTATAACAAAATAAACAAAAGCAGGAATATCTAGAACAATAAGAATTACAAGTCAAACAATAGAATATTTTGCAGTAAAATGACACCATTGCAATATACAAACAACGTACGATTTGCTCCCTAACATTGTTATGGAATATTTGTTCTCGGAGATCCGCCTCTTCATCCATCGTCCACTATATATTTTTTATCTGTTAATATATTTTTTTATTGATTGTTCTTCCGAAAAATACCACTTCATTTTCACTTTTTACATTTTTATTTTATTTTAATGTAAAATCTAGAACATCATTTTAACGGATGTTTTTGTAATAGACAAAATATATAGTATTCAACAGCACTTTTAATTATTATTTGTTATGACACACAAAGTTAACATCGAATGGTATGAAAACACGAATAATTTTATTTTCTCTTCTGATGTCTGACTTCTCGGTCCTGAGCCAGAATTTGAAAACTAAAGTCAAATGACGCAGAGAAACAAAGAATATTGTTAAAGCACAGGTAAAAAGTAAAAAGTGGATACAGCGAAGCAGATTAAATATAAATTTTATTTTGTCTAATAAAAAAGTAGTCGTAAGTAAATAGGTGATGTGATATAACTTGATAATTTTCACAATTACATTATTTTATTACAATTCTTTAAAAATGATTATTCTTGAACTTGGAGATAATTTTATTTTAAAAGCAATCAAATAAATGTCAAGATTGTCAAGTTTTTAAATCTGACTCGCTGACAAGCGACACTTCAAAATTCAAATTCAAGTTACAACTTACAACTTACAAGACACAAGTTGTAACCTGCTCAATTATTATTTATTACACATAAATATTATACTAAACTTAAAAAAGATATCCAAATTTAAAACATTTTTTTTAATTGAATTATTATTGTATAATGTCTTAATTATTGCTCTTGATAGATAATGATTTTCAGATTAAGATTGTTTATTTTACAAATAACGTCGTTTATATTTTCTCAATCATATTTCAAGTTTTCAAGTAATGGATTATAATTTATACACTATCAACAACTTTCTATAATTTGAAAAGTTTATGTCGACGACATATGTATGTATGTATTGTTCATTATGGAAAATAACTCAAATGAGTCAGTTGCAAACAAAACAGATTTTTATAAAGACTCAGGTAAAACAATGTTTTAATTATTTTTGCCAACAAAAATTATTCAAAAAACAATTCATATCCCTCAACACTTCCTGACGATGCTTAATTCATCGTCGGCTCTGTACATTCTGACTAATGAACCACAATGTAACATTAATTAATAATATCTTAATTCTCAATTTCAGACAGTTCCGAGTGTAAAGTAGAGTTTTCAGTAAGAATAGTTGTATGTGATTCTTACTTAACTAAACCTGTGCCAGGTGTTGATGTTATTTATTCTGAATTCAGAGGCAGTGATATAAAACAGGTAATCTATGAAGCCTTTGTATGTAAAATATATACTGTAGACTCATTACATGTAGACTCATTTGTGTCAGTGTGACTCTTAACTCTAGTTTTAATTTACCTTTGCAAACTTGGGGGGGCGTCCATAAATTATGTGAAGTGTTTAAGGGGAGAGTGGGTCGAGTCAAATATCATCTAATCATATGTTGCAAATATCATGCAATTCTTTTTCTGATTGAAACAAATAAATTATACTATTTTGGTCCACTTCATTCAGATTGTACAAGCTTAAGATTTAATCTTAAACTAAATCATAATACAATTAAGAATTTTTTTTTTCTTTTTACAATAACAATCCAACGCATTTACGTAAGAAACTCACAATGTTGAAAAATCTCATGTGAAATTGAGGTTTGAATAAAACTCGAGACAATCTTACCATGCAGAAAATAAAAAAGAAAACACCGCACATTATTTATGGATAGCCCCTTAATTGCAATGGGGATAGAAAGTTAATATCTAATTAACTTTAATAGGTAACCAACTACCTACTCCTAATGCATATAATGATAGAAAATCCAAAGCATGTTTTAAAAATTATTACAATATAATTTCAATTTCAGGTCCCAATATTGAGAATATTTGGCTCCACACCAGACGGAAGGAAGGCTTGCCTGCATGTACATGGTGTCTTCCCATATTTTTATATACCTTGCCCTACTTCAAACCCAGAACCACAATTTCTATACCAAGTATGTGTGTAATAGATAAATAATCAAATTTTGTTTGAAAAAGTTGACAATAAAAATTAATTATGAACAATATATTAGATAAGGATAAAATTATGTTGCAATTGTTGGAAACTTAATTTTCTCTTGTACAAAACATTCTTCATGTGGATACTTTCATGTACCTTTTCTTAACTACTTCTTTTACCATGCAATATATATTTATTTATTTAATCTTTCAGATAGCAGTAAGTCTAGACAAAGCTCTCAACATAGCTTTAAAACAAGCAAATTCTGCCAATCAACATGTTTATAAAATAACTTTAGTCAAAGGGCTGTAAGTAGAATTTTTATATATTTTTGAACACTTTTTATTTTTAACAAACAATTCACATGTTGAACATTGATAAATAAATTGGTAAAAGCAATGAATTAATAATTAATTAATTATCTATATCTTCTATACTAATATATAAAAAAGTAAAGTTTGTGTGTTTGTTAAATTGTTAAGTGGTAATCTCGGGATCTACTGAACCAATATTAAAAATTCTTTTACCAATAATTGAAAGCCACATTCTTGCTGAGTGTCACAGGCTATAAAAAAGTATTGTTGACATTATGCCCTAGGTGCGGGTCCACTTGTAGCTTATAATTTTTATGTCATGTTGAATTTTAAGTGTATAAATAATTTTCAATATAAAACTTCTTTGCAGACCATTCTATGGATTTCATGATAAAGAACACCTCTTTCTGAAAATATTTCTTTACAACCCGGGACTTATAAAGCAGGCAGTGGAACTTTGTAGCAATGGGGCTATATTGGGGCAAGTTTTACAGCCCCATGAGTCTCATTTAAACTTTACTTTACAATTTTTCATAGATTTCAATTTATTTGGCATGAGTAATATTGATTTGCAAAATGTAAAGTTTCGAAAGTCAAAATTATCGCAACAAAGCGATGAGCCTTTTGAGAGTCCAGAGGATTTTGGACTAAAGTCAGAGAGCATGTGTTATTATGAAGCTGACTGTAGTGCGTCACATATAATAAACAGGAGACGAATAGGTAAGGGTGATGGCATAGAAAATCCAGGGCTCGAAGAAGTTTGGAACCAAGAAATGGCTCGGCGTCAGCAATTAAATATATCAATAGCGTCAAAATCATTGTCACAAAACAGAATGAGTGAAGGAACTGAGACCCATGAAAAATTCAAAAATGGATTTCGTGCAAAAATATCCAACCTTCTTGATGAGCCAGTTCATATGGAAAATGAAATTAAAGAGTTTGTGCACTACCCAGCTGAGAGTTTAGAAGGGTCGCAACTGTTCAATGCCACAGATATAAGTAAACATTTACAGGATAGTGTTTTAAATCTTAGTGATAGCAGGAATATAAGTTTAAGAAGGAGTAGTATACTTATGAATAATGAAGAAACAATTGTTGATGAAGATATTGCTTTGAATAGTAGTTTTTCCGTCCAATACAGCCAAGTTATGTGTAAGTTTTCCAACAGATTGCTGAATCATGTGATACTTTACTTTATATTTATGAAATTAAAAGGATGTTTGATATTTCAGTGGACAATGATGATTTAGAATTAGTGGATATGCTGCAAGGTTTAGATGAAAATATAGATAAAGCAGATAAGGATAGTGTAATGGGAACACCACACGAACCTGTACTGGAAGAAGATTCAGATGATGCAGAATATTCTCAAGTTTTTAACGACGATACTATAGTGTTAGATAATAATCGGTATGTTTAAGGTAATGCTATTTCCGTCCAACTCTTTGTCTTAAATTGAAACCTTTAAATTATTGTGTGAATAAGCTGAAACAATATACGATATGTACTGCAAGTGCAAAAGTTGTATACTTTTTAGCAAGATACATAAATAATTAAATTGATGCATTTTAGAGAAGAAACTTCAAGTGAAGATACTCCGTCGTGGCATGATTCCTTTTGGGAAGGAGCTAATATTCCTCAACTAGATGGCACTTGTGATGATGATCGTAAGTAAACAAACCATACTAATGCATGTAAAAAATCGAAACATCAATAAAATCCACTGTTAAATTTATATTTAAATGACTGTTCTAGATGTTAAAAAAGTAAGGAAACGAAAGAAGCTACCTTTAAAATTAGGGTTGTCTAGACCAAAAAATAAGAATAAATCAAATGTCACTGATTGTAGTCAAAATTCTAAAGACATCTGTGAAGTAGATGAAATAAATGAATCTATAGAAATAGTTGAGAGTATATCAGATAAGCATATAAAAAGAGTGAAGACTGAGCAAATAGATGATAAATCCAATTCTTCAAACATTGGAACAAGTCAGTCGCTTTTAGATGATAAATCTATATTTCATTTAGTAGATCAAATTGATGCAGCTATTGAATATGATAAACGGAATAATTTTGAACCCACTGCTGGTCCATCGAAAAACAGAAGCGAATTTACAGAAGTGAAAGAACGATTGATATCAATAAGTGATAGTTTTGAATCCTCTCCAGATTGTAATAAAAATGAAATTGAAAGTTTTTATGATCAATCGAAGTTTTTTGATTTATCTGTTGAAAGTGTAGTTAACTCAGAAATTAGAGGTACGCAATTAACAAATAATGTTAAAACTGAAGTGCAAAATCAAAACGAAAATTGTGATACTGAACATGTATGCAGTAAGATGGTTATTAAGGAGGAAAAAATATCTGGACAAGTTATTTTAACTCCAAAAATTCTTCCGCCTAGTAAAGAACATGTGATATCAACGCTTAGTCGCTATTCAATACCAAAGCACAAAAATCCTGAACCATATTTTTCAAACCACAAAGACGTTGGTGATAAAGTTGAGCTTGGACAGCTAATTTTAAAAATTGGTAGTAAATTAGCTCAAGATCAAAAGCCATTTGAACATGTAATAGATACAACGAGTATCGAAGAGTGGCGACAGTTGTTATTTTTACAAAGAAACGAAATGTCGGAAGGAAATTCTAAACCAGAGTCTTTAAAATCTTTACTGGCTGGGAATAGGCAATGTATACTTAAACCTTTAAGAAAACCTCCATCTAGAAAGGAAGTTGAAAAATGGTATCAAGAGACAATGATTAACAAACAAAGTGATGGAAATATTGATGTCACAGAAACTAGTAAAATTGTAGATGAAATGGACAATTCGCAAGCAATTGGTTTAAATGATACAGACATGAATAATAGTTTAAGTTTGGAAGATAAGGTAAATCTGGTTATACTGATGTGTTTCAACTTTCAGTCTTAATAGTTTTTGATGAAAATTAATAATCATGAAACAATTTTACAGTCGAAACCAGAATTGGATAACACAGTTCAAATATCAATGCAAACTGATGGTTCATTTCTCTGTTTCGGAAACTCTGAAAGTCAACATGATGCGACTTTAACTTCGCCTGCAGTCGAGGTGAGTCCAATACAATTTCGTATTAATTTTTTTTTTCAAATTATAGTTATATCCGAAAAATATGAAGATAAATATGGTTTCCCCCTTTCAGGTAGATTTTCTAACACAAATGTTAATAGAAGTACATACTGAAGTCAGAGGGGATCTCTGTCCAGACCCTATGCTAGATGCAATTAAGGCTATTTTCGTGACAGTCACAAATAATTGTCCTGACAATCATTTTCTCTCGAAACAGTTAACACAAATTATAGTCGTTGATGAAGCTAAACCGAAACATTTGGATAGATGTGTTTTTAATGCTAATGTATCCTATGTAAATGCAGAGCAAGAACTGTATGATGAAATAATTTCTCTGATCAAAGAACACGATCCCGATATAATGTGCGGCTATGAAATAGAAATGAACTCTTGGGGATACGTTTTAGAAAGGGCTCAGATACTAGGTATAGAGTTAGTACAAGAGATTTCTAGAATTACGGAGAAGAATAGGCAGAAAAAATGGAGGCACGATGAGAATGAAATGGAGGGAAGAATTATTGGAAGAATAACTTTCAACGTGTGGAGATTGTTTCGTTATGAGTTGGCGTTATCGAGTTATAGTTTTGAGAATTGTGTGTATCAGATTCTGAAAGAGAGGGTGCCGAAGTATACGTATAGGCAATTACATGAATGGTGGATCGATGAGTCGCGGATGTTAAGGTGGATAACTGTAGAATACTATTTGACCAGGCTATCAGGGACAGTGAGAATGCTGGAAAAACTTGATATGATTAGTAAGTATCTATTTCAATTGATAATTATGATGTTTTCTGTGAATAATGTTTGTAATTCACTGACGAATCAA
>JADANM010002527.1:2590100-2602711 GCA_026213755.1 Eurema hecabe
AGGGACTTGACGTATTAAGACGAGAAAGTCGCTAAAGTAGAGACTGAATAAATTAATAACCGACTTGGTATTACATGGATCTCACAACTTTTTACCGTAGAACAATTGAGTTTGGAGACTTGGTTTTTTTGACAAGTATTGTTTTTGATGGGATCTTTTAATTTATTTCAGATTTGCCGTTCCTGTTGTGGTAATAATCAATTTTTGAAATGTAACAATACCGAATGTCCGGTATTATGGCGTCGAGTTTCCGCTGAACAAAAGTTAACCCAACTCCAAGACGTTATTTCAAATTTACCTGAAAATTTTAATACGAATTGGTTCTAAGATATAAATATTAAAATCATGTAAATAAAAATGAAATATATTTATTTAATAAAATTTTATTTTTATTAGTTGTTTTTTCTCTAATTATATTATACCGAATAATTTATGTATATAGCTGGTATAGGTCGCGTCACGGATCTTTAGCGCTGAACGAAACCTACGCAGAAGTCAAAAATAAGATATCGAGGTGACGGCACGGCGCGTTGGGCGCGTGATCGTCGGATGCGCGAGCGTTGATTGGTTGTCCCGGTCGTGTTGTATTTCTCGCACCAATACGTCAATTACGAGCGCGATTCTACCGATGCGCAGCCATTCTCGTCCAGCGCTAAACATAAATGACGCGACCTATACCTAATTTAGCAGAGTATAGTACGACACTTATAGTTCTCGATATATGAATGAAGATGCAGTTAAAATATTCCACGTTTAGTATTACTAGGATTATTATCCTTGTTTTTCTATACTATAGGATCCGATTCAAAATAAAAATCTTAAAACCTGCTGTACAATATTTTTCCTATGAGATTTTTACCTTATCATGTACCATTCTGTACAAAGATAATGCGACAATCGTGTGTATTACCACCGATTGTCGCAAATCGCAATATAGTTTAAATTATTTTATTCTGGGAAAAACCACCTGTCAAGTGTCAATTGTCAGCTATAGGTGACTAGTGATTGCTGATTAGTGAATTGATTACAACTGTCAAAAGTTTGTGTTTGTCCAATGTCCAACTCCAGTATTACTTCCAGAGAAGTTTATTATTTATTTTCAAAGACCAAGTTATATTCTATTAAATAAAGAATAATAAATTAGGAGTCTAAACTACTCTAATGATTATTGAACAAATGTCCCAACAATACAAATATGTTGAAATTCGTAAGCTCCCTGCAGAACTACTTTGCAACATTATAAACATACTAGAAACCAATAATGATTGGAAGAAGCTTATGTCTAACATACCAAAAGATCTTCGCAGTTCAACTTTTGAGGCGAAATACAATAACGAGCATGTACGGTAAGAAAACATGTAATTATTAAGTAATGTTGTCTTAATATCCATCGTAAACAAACAAATAATGTCAAGCTAAAAAATCAGCGCTATATTTGCAAAAAACCTGAGAAATGCCTAATTATTTTTGTACTTACTTAAATATTTATAAAAAGGCAAATTTTATAAACTAAATCTTATCACATATAGAATGATAGAAGAATATTCTAAAGAGAGTAATTTGAAATGCGCTGAAATACTGTTCGACGAGTGGGCGACGTCAGGAAGAATAAGGCCAACTCTAAATGATTTAAAAGAACTTATTCTAAAAACACAAATATATAGAGCGGCAGATGAAATAGCAGTGATATTAAAAGGTAAGCCCTTTAATGCATTTCAATCATTGTGAAATTGTCGAATATTATACATAATTTATTTGATTAATTTTCAGAACCAAAACCAATTCGTCCAAATGAAGGCCCCGCAGCTCCTATATCAACAAATGTTACTGATATGTTGGACACTGGATGTGATTCAAAAAGCTATACAAACACTGAAGATTCCATTACAATGCATAAATTTTGTAACAGACCAACAGCTGAAATGAAGTCAGAGACCAATTTAATTGACTTTTCTAAAAATGCATGTTACAATGGTCCAGTTATATCTAATGAAAATTACATTGGTGGTATTGAAAGTGCACAACAATCTATGAATATACCAAATTTAACTATGATGATTGGTAGTTCTGTAGAAAATATTGGTACAGATTCCTCAAAGCATGTCACTCCTTCACAAAATACTGATGCTCCTCAATACCCAAGTGTATTCCAACAATCTTTTCCTAATATTGATGTGTCCCTAGGAATAGACAGTGCTATTCTTCATGATACAAAATTAATACACTTTGCCTATGAAGAGCTACAGGCTATCACAAATAATTTCTCAGATAATCCTACCGTAGGGCCAAATGGTTTAGTCGGAAAAATTGGCAGTGGAGGATTCGGAGATGTATTTGTTGGCCACCATAAAGCACATGGCACTTTAGCTGTTAAAAAAGTTCATGAACATTTAGCATTGAATAAAAAACATGATATAGTTATGAAAGTGTTCAATTCAGAAGTTAAATTCCTGTCACAATTTAGGCACAAAAATATCCTTCCCATTTTTGGGTTTTCCAAAGATGGCCCTATACCCTGCATTGTATGTGAATACATAGATGGTGGATCTTTGCAAGAGAAAATAGCTAAGAAAGTGCTTACTGAGATAGAAAGAATTAATATTTTGGAGGGAACAGCTGAAGGACTCAAATATTTACACACAAGTGAACCACAAGTACAGAGTAATGCAGAATTATTGAATTTGGGCATGAGTGCAGAATGTGACTCTGAGAATGCTTCCAAACACTTTGTGCATGGAGATGTGAAATCTGCCAATATATTATTGACAACAAACTTGGTACCTAAGGTAAATAATGCTGTTATTAATGTGAATACTTCTCTACTGTGATTAATATTACAAAATTTATATTTATCTTTTTTCAGCTCTGTGACTTTGGCTTAGCTAAACAGTATGATGCAACAATTATAACATTACATCCAATGGGAACCTCTGCATACATGGCCCCTGAGGGATTACATGGAACCATTACTCAGAAAATTGATATATACAGCTACGGTATTGTCTTATTAGAATTGCTTACAGGGCTAAAGCCCATTATTGTGAATGGTTGTGAAACAATACATATCAAGGACTATATTGAAGAAAATATAAGAGAAGATATTAATCATCTATTGGATGATGTAGTTGAATGGAGTAAAGGTAGGGAACTTTATAGCTTGGCTCAATCATGCTTGGAAAGGGATAGAAAGAAACGACCAACTATGACTGAGGTGTGTGATATATTGTATAGTTTGAAGAAATAAAACATTTCAGTATTTCCTTAAATTAATATGTATTTGTAAATAAATTGTATTATTGTGATCATTTTAACTTATTTCAAGATCTGCTTTTATTTTATGTATTTTATTGAGAAAAGACTCACATTCTACTTCTCTTTTTTTATCTAAACTAATTATTATCTGTTCCTTCTCTAAACTTGTACACAAATTAAACATTGTAACTATCAACTTGTGTGTTTGTTTTAATAAATTATCTTCTTTGCATATGTATAAAACTTTAAATAATGTGGCAAGCATTTTGTTATCACTTTTAAATTTCCAAACAGGCCAACAATATGTTATCCACATTTCCAAACACTGAAAATAAACATTATGTAAATAATAAATGTTAAACCTTTTTTTTATTCTTTGTATGCTAATCTTGAGTTAATTTTGTATTATTATTATTATTATTTTAAATGATTAAACAATAAAAGAAGAATAATAATAAATAATAAAATGTTAGAGTGGTATTTACCTTTAAAAGAGGACTTAATATTATCTCTGATACAGCGGCATTGGTACAGATGTCTAAGTTATCACACATGATTTGCTTAAATTCTTTCTTATTAACACAGTTTTCTTTGTGCTGTTGAATAATAGTGCTTGCAAAATTAAAGTAAGCAGCTTTTTTATACAAATTTGAATCAGTCAAGAGTTGATCTAGAATGAGTGAGTATAACTCATCTAACATTTGAACCTAAAAGGTTACAATAAGTTATTTTATAATTAAAATTAGTAGTAAAAAGATTTAAAAAATTATTCAGCCATTTCAAAATAGAAATAGGATGTCTTGGGGTCGAATAATGAAATTAGAGTTTAGTCAAAGTCAGTCAATCAATCAAAGTTAAAGGATTAGATTTAGGTCTGTGTTTAAACTTTGGGAAAAATTTAATAGATTTTTTTTTTATTTTATTAATTGTCTTCAGAATTAAAAAAATCTATAGTAAATATCTTACTTTTTCATTGTCCGGTACAATATTTAATAATGCTTTCACACATGAATGAGTAAGTTTCACAATATCAGTGTCTTTTTCTCCAAAATTCTTTTTCAAACTTCTGTAAATCACTTCATAGTAATTTCCATTATTAAAGTGTTTGGTTTCCTAAAATTAACTGTTGACTTTTAAATAAATTCTCTTTGTAAAATATATTACTTCAAAATTTATCAAGTGACTTCTTACCAATAACTGCAATAAAATTGAGCAACACTGTAAACCTTTCTTTTTGTTTAATATTGAATAGTCCTCTATTAAAAGTATAGTTATGGGAAATAATTTTGTGGGTACAAGTTCGATATCATAATCCTAGAAAATAAGCATACATTTAGTTATGTAAAATACTCTCATTTTTCACGAGTGAATAATTTCAACAAAGTACCTGTAAATTTTCTAATATAGAAATATAGACTTCGACTTGGGCAGGATACATTTTAAATGTGTTAAATGTTAATTTTGAATGAAGGCTTTCCAAGCATTTGTCGAAAACATTTTGAATATCAAAAATAGCATTTTTATAAAGCACTTTGTATAAATGAACAGTTGTTATTACTTCAAAGAAAGTATTTAACTGTTTAGCTATGTCCTTTGATTTAGATGTATTCCAGGGACTGTCAAGACTTAATTCTTTATATAAAATGAACATATGAGCTACAGCTTCGGGTCGCTTTTCGAAGTCTGCTTTTGTAATATCCCCTAAAACCTCAACAAATGACTGAAAATTCGCATCTAAACTTCTGTTTCTTAGATCAAATTCCGGATGCTCATTACTCTCGTCATAGTTTTTTGCCAACTTCGGCACAAAACAGCGATTAATACTATTTAGAAGTTTTTGAATTAAAACCATACTGAATGCTTAATTGCAATATAGGGATTTTTAAATTAAAAGATCATGAATAAAAGTTAATAGAATGGTCTAAGCAAATTTAGTAGACAGATTTTGTTTAAAAGTAACGAATTACGAAATTACTTATTTGAGTTTTGACTAAACTTTAAAATTTGAAATATTAAATATTTATTTTGAAAAGCAACTTTTGACTTTTGACAACGACAATCGATAGCATAGTTTTTTTCAGGTAAAGTTTCAGTGATAAGAGTGTTAACTATTTGCCAATGGATTTATGGCTAGCTTATTAATTTTCATTTTATCTTAAATAAATGGAAATTAATAAAGTATATTCAAGCGAAATGAAATGCACAAAATTTTAATCTTAGATAAAGTTATCGACTTCTAATTCCTTTAATCAATATAGTAATAGCAGGAAAAGGAAAAATTTTTTTAGACATATTTGTTTGCTTTTCATACCAATTTAGGAATATATGTTATCTATCTAGTAATTTATGGCTTACGGGGGATGTTTGTTCGGTAAATGTCACTACGAAATGTCAATAATTTACGAAAATGTCATACCTCTAAATAAAACTCGAAGTATTGAAATTACATAATTCCAATAAACAAGAAAATATTTTATTTGTGACGAACCTTATTATATTTTTAAAATCATGTTGAAGTACGCAACTTCCATTTCAAGTTTATATTTCGTATTTTTTATAACCTTGTTAAGTATGTTTTTATGTTTTAAGGTTTGGTATAAAGTCGGCTATCTTGGGCTCAGCAGTTTACTACACAGTTGATAAAGGAGTTTGGAAGGATAGTTCCACTACAGCAGAATTGTATAAGGAATTAGAACAAGGTGTTTCCCCATATGTTGGGGAATTAAAGAAGCAAATACCTTATGAGGTAATTTCTAGTTTCTAGTTAAAAGTTGTATATATGTATCAGTATCAAGTAAGTATTAGTTAAGTATCAGCAGTAAGTATTCCTTATATTTTCAGCTGCCACCTTTGCCATCAAATGACAGAATATCATATTTATTTAAATATTATTGGAATTGTGGGGTCAAAGCAACATTTAGATTCCTTGTCGATTTACCAACACATACAACCAATGCTGCATTGAAGTCATACGAATTAATTTCAAGTTCACTAGAATCAGGAGAGCCACAAAAAAGTCCAAATGAAGAACAATCCAAGCAATAGATATAGATATGTAGTATTTATTTGATGTTAATAAATTTGTTTTAATGTAATTTTGTCTTTTATTGCAATCTCATATTTTATTTACCTGCAAAGCTACGAAAAAAAATGGCAACACTATACCATCCTTTTCTTTGACGACAAACTCCAAGCATCTGTTTTAAATTGCATTGTAACAGCAATGGAATGTGTACTAATACTAGAGCGATTTTATAATTGTGTAATTTATCTTATCAATGAACTGGTTTACCTGCATTTTTGTAGTTAAATGCATAATATACACAAAACTTCCTCTAGGATCATTATCTGATAAAAAAAACCACATTAAAATTACTTAAGTAGTACATATATAGGGACAATCAAGTTACTTGTTGAATGATATATTTTCCTAGTAAATAAACTTTAATTTATTAATGCAATCTGGAGGCAGCTTTTGTCCAGCAGATGTAGATATGTAATAAGTCTTGAGTTTACATGTTAAATCTATGTATATAAAAGTCGTGTTAGTAACAAAACTTATAACTCAAGAACCGCAGAACAGATTTGGGTGAAAAATTTGGTTGGTAGGTTTTTTATTTTTTCCTATAAAAAAAACACAATCTGCTTATTTATTGTCATTAAGGCGGAACAAAGTTCGCCGGGTCAGCTAGTTCTAAATAAATAATTAGTCCTATTTTACACTATTTTAAGAGAGAAACTATCAAAATGTAAGCAGATAATTATCTAGCTACTTATAAGATTTTAACAGATTCATCTTAGTATAAGATCAAGTTTTGTGCATTTAATTATTTTTCTTATAATCAGTATTTACGGCATGCTTCAATTGTATAGCTGTAAATTGGTTTACTGGTTTAAAATGAAAATAAAAGAATAAACACTTACAAAAACAGTCCACAAACGTGGCAGTTTTAATTTAATAGTTTCTTAAATGTCACAGGTTTTACAATTCATGAATTAGTTTGATCCATAAATATGTGAACACTCAGTTATAATTTGAAGATATGCAATTTAAAGAAATATTCAATATTTATGGAGCCTACAAAAATTGTAGTATATCTCTGGAAAAATTAAAGTGAAAATGTATATTACTGCAATTATTACTGTGTTGCTGCTCATTTATCTTAAGTTTTATATTAATACACAATCATACCTCAGAAACAACAATTTTGTGCCCAAACACAATGAGATGGGTGTGGTTCATAAACATTGAAAATATTTACAATCACAAGATACCAAGGAATGTAGATGAAAAAACATTCAAAATGATAGATTACATTCAAATAAAAGATATGTCTGTCAAAATATAAAAATTAGAAAATTAATTTGAGAACATTGATTATATTAAGCATAATACTAGACATACCTTTTTACATTCAAATTACTTTTAGGGGAGGAAATGAAATGTGTAATAAAAGGGTTAATACAAAAGGCTGTGAAATATCATTTTAACAAAAGCTATAAATCTTTAACAGGATTTTCACTATTGTGTCTGGAATAGTCTGTTTTATAAGCTTTTTATTGCAAAGTCCATGGGCTGGTGGGAGCCGGTTGCTAGGCACCTGTTTCAACTTCCATGGGCTCTTCTGCACCAGTTTTCTTTTTCTTTTTCTTGTTGGCTTTTGCGGATGAATTGAGGAGAGCCTGTTAATGGAGAAACATTGTTCATAAAATCATCACGAAACTGAACATTAATTGCTTAGAAACAAAAGATTCACATGTTTCAAAAAATATAATTATTTTTTTGTATAAGTGTTGTAATGGTTCAAACTGAAGTGTTGATGAGAAAACAAATCAGCTCAAAAAGATTACTTTAATATACCCTGGGCTTGTACCATACATACTATGAAAGCATGTCTGGAAAGATATCAGGGATGAAACATACAAAAACTTTTTTTATTAAAATACTCCTTAAATTTCAACCAAACATAGTATCAAGTCTTTTAACAAGTCTGTATTAGAAATACATAAACTTCTGACTAACACCTAACATACGATCTGATGAACTTGAATGAATTTCCACCAACAATAGCTAAGAATACTCAGCACCTACTATACCTTTCAAATTGGATCATCCATTTGGGAGCTGTTGCTTCAGTTAGACTCATACACACACTCACACGCACACAGATACATACACATCAAACTAATAACAGCCTATTGTTTTTGTGTGGGATTAAATATACTTACATTAAGTTGAGGGTCCTTGATGGTGCGTTCAGTTTTACACATGTTCTTGTCAAATGGCAACCCAGTGATACGATGTGTACCACTAGGCAGCAGAAGGACAGTGAATTTAAACTGTGCAACCAACTCTCCGGGACGCTCATACAGAACCTGTAAATATATTATATATTTTATACCCACAAAACATCAGAACAAAGACTTTGTTATGTTGCAACAATATATTTTCTAATGTTTAAGAAAGGTAAGGTTATTTAGTCTTCTGAAGTGTCTTTGATTTTTTTTTACATATTATATGTAAATGAAATGGGAATATATTCTATGTGGATGAAAACATGAGCTAGTGAGTCATAAAAAAACAAAGTATATTTTATAATTATAACTGAGATTACAAGAATCAATATTTAACAAGTTTTTACCTTAACCTAGATGTCTATAAAAATCTTACCTGGAAAGGTTCTATAAGCTTATGGTTTACACACTCGACGACACCGAGTCTTGCACTTGTCTCTTTATCAAAGCTCCTCAAGTTGAATGGCATTGAACCATGCTTATTACGAACCTGTTAATCGAGATAATTAAACATAAATTATATACTACATTAACAATTTATTATATTAAAAACTATAGACATAATAAAAAATAAAACTGATTTTGTTGTAATGTTCTATACCAAGATGCTCTTTAAATGCAAAGTGGTTCAAACACATCACATTTTTATACCCCAAAAAAGAATAACAATGTAACATTAGGTGACACTGTAACAAGATTATTGGGGTGTGCACATATAGGGATGTTGCTGGAATAATCCACTTACCTCACTGTAGAACATTCTTGAAGTCTTCAGCTTAAGTTGATAAATTTCATCAGTTTTTTTTGTATATTGTACACCTTGTGTCCATTTCACGTCCCTTAAAAGAAACATTACAAATTAATAGATGAAGGTATCAATAATTAAAGAGTATTTTCTTATAAAAAAGTAATCAAGATGTCAGCATTAACACAATAACCAAAAACAACAAATAGCAGTTGTTTGGTTGACAGGTTATACTTTTTAATTTTCCCTGAGTACTGCCAGGCTTATTAATTATAAAACAAACCTGGAAAGAATTCAGGGCCTCTAAAAGAACAAGTGCTCAAATTACAATTAAAATAAATAATAATTATGATATTAGTTATTAATAGTAATTTAGTTAATTTTGGGAGATCCTTACCACAGCCTCTCCAGTAGAGATGAGGACGTCCATAGCATAAACCTCATAGGTTTCAAATGATGCCTTTTCATGTTCTTTTCTCTGCGCCTCTGTAGGGTTCTGAATGATACTCTTCTCACCATCAATACGGAATTGCTTGAGTTGATGAGAAAGCATGCCTTCGATTGGCTTGCAGCCATATTCAGCACTAATTTTTTGGACAATGTCGGTTATAGCATAATTCTGCAAAGGGTAGGAAATAAATATAGAGATATTTATTTGAAACAAAATCATGCATGTTAATTTAATATTATAATATTTTATTTGGTAAGGAATATCTTTGAACACAAATTTGATTATTTGTTGGCAATGTGTGTACATATTGTAAAATCCAAATTTAGTAGAAGCATTTTGTAACATTTTTTCACTGTTATCTACATCCTGTTTAGGTGATATAGACTACTTAACACTGTGCTTATTTACTTGGTAAGGGAACTACAGTGAAACTGTTGAGTGTGTGTCAATAACTTATATTAGCAACTAGGTGTTGCCCGTGACTCTGTCCGCGTTTACTTTCATACAAATATATTTCCCCTGGAAACTGGATAAAAAGTATCCTATGTCCTTCTCCTGGTTCTAAACTACATCCCAACCAATTTTCAGCCAAATCAGTTGAGCCGTTATCGAGTTATAAATGGTGTAACTAACACAACATTCTTTTATATATATAGATTAATTTAGAAGTATATGTGTAAGCTAGCCACCCTGGCTTCACTAGCATTTATATTTCATATCTATAAGAAAACCACATCTGAAAAGTTAGCGTAGTTTATCGTATATAAGCATACATAGGCAGAAAAGGAATGAGGAAGTGTTTTTAACTAGGTAGTGAAATCTTTTAAGTAAAAATTACCTCATTGCCCGGTCTTAATAATCTCAAGGCGGCTTCACTAGCATAATGGGCAGCAAGTAACACATCGGCAGCTCTTCCTGTGATTTCACCCTCGCCAATAAACACAGTGTGTGCGACGACAGCAATGAACCCATCTATGTGAGCTCCAAGGTCACTACAAATGCAATTAAAAACTTTGAATTGTAGGTATAATTTGACTAGGTACGAGCTAGCAAATCTTTAAGCATAGAATCGGATGTTAGTGGATATAGGTAACAGTTAGAATAATATGTAGATAAATTGTTCTTTTATGCCGTGTTGAAAAGTATTAAATTGAATTATATTACATTATATTTTTTATTAAAAGAAAAATTCTTACATTTTAGCGAGGTCTCCTTGTTTCAGGACATAGTCAGTTTCGCTAGGAATAGGCGAAAAGTGACATATACAATTGTTTACCGAGACACACGTCGAGAATGCAATCCCTTTTTTGGAGTCTTTTTCTTTTTTGAATACTTTAGAAGTCTCGTCTAATAATAATTTGTCACCATATTCGCATATTTCGCGAACACTAGCGTCGGGTATGCATTTTGCAATAACTTGTTCTAGAACGCCTGAAATAAGAATTGTTCATGTATGAATATGTAATAAAATCCGATTTATGTTATTAATACTAAACAGAAATATAAGTTAGCGGTACCACATTGTCCGCATGGTAATGACACGCGTCCTGGCTAAGATACATTAAACTAAACGACTTGAGAAAACGTTGGAGATGAGATCACAATTCATCTATATGCAAAACTTACGGTTTACAATTTGTCCTGCTAACTTGTACTTGGTTACGACCAAGTCTTCGGAAATCGTTTTCTCAACTTCTTTATCGTCAGCCATTTCTCGAAATTGTAGTTTGGTTATGTATAACTTCGACTTTGATTGGTTTAAGAAATGTCAACCACGTGATCATGACGTCAAAAGGAAATGGCGGTAACAACGTTTTCCATAAATGTGAAGATGACGTTTGGATTAAGACAGTAATTTAATACAATCGTACAGGTAATTCTTTACTCATATTTTTAATTTTACTTTACTTACTTTTATCTCATTGAGTTGAATTGTAAAATATTTAAACTTTCTCAGTAGAGTTTTATACTAAAGCTACAAAAAAAGTTTGTCTACAATTTATGCACATAGTTTATGGCCAACAAATAACAAATTTTATGTGTCAGTTGACACTGACAGTTTTTACTACTGAAAAAAAAAAGGTGACGTGAGACGTCTTGAACTGATTACTGAACTCGAAGGTGTTCGCCGTTCGATTATGATTTTAAACGGGAAGCAAATTGTTTAATGTTTTTATTTTTAAAGGATGAAGTAAATTAAACGGGTTTTAGACATTCAAGCAATAGTCTTCTAGTGACCCTTAAAAAACTTGTTTTTTTAAATAAAATATTGAAAGTATATTGAAAGGGTTTTCCTGTTGTTTACAAAACATCAGTGATCAGTGATCGCTAAACGGCCTTCGACAAGAGAACTATGCGAGTTCATTCAAAATATTTGAAAGAACACTTGGTTAAACATGAGTCATTCTATTGATGAATTATTTTCTATGGTTGATGAAAAAATTGAGTATGGGGAAAAGCTAATTGAAAAACTAGAAGGTATACGGTGTCTCGATGGAATACCAAAATTACAAAGAAAGATAAGACAAGAGATTGACTTCTTGACAAAGGTATGATGTAATAATTGTTATATTCGTGTTAATATTTATAAAACCATTTCTTAAAACTTTATTCTGTTTTAGTTAAAGAGATCAAAAAAAGTTAAGGAAGAGCAATTATCATGTTCAAATTTAAGGCATCTTGGTGCTATGGTTGAATGTGCCTTGCGACCCTCTGTAGTCTCAGTATGTAAAATTTTTCATATTGATGCCAACAGTAAGCTTGTTATTGATATAATAAGTGAACAAGGGAAAGTTTGGACGAAAGGTAAATTTACTGATTAATATTTCTGATTAATCATAATATTTTTGATGGTTTATACTCATTTTA
>JADANM010002527.1:2602811-2612829 GCA_026213755.1 Eurema hecabe
TTATATGCTTTTTAGTGATAGCCAGGAATCCAAAATCTTTATCGGCATTGAGTAAGGGCAATGCTTCCTATGGGGCTAGATCAATATTAGACCAAGCAGAAGATTACATTGAATGTGCACAATTGTATCCTTGCATGTATACACCACCAAAGGTATGTTTTTATGATTAATATAATTATTAGATAGTATAAAACAAAGTCCCTTTCTTCTGTTTGTCCCTACGTATGCTAAAATCTTGTAAACAATTTAATCAATTTTCATACTGTTTTTTTATCATATATCACTATATATGATAAAAAAACAGTATGAAAATTGATTAAATTGTATTTAACTGTTTATAAACCACTGTTTATAAACAGTTAAATATCTGGGCTTGCACCTCGACAGAAGACTGACTTGGGCTAATCACATCAGAGCTAAAAAGAAAGAAGCAAGCCTGCAATTTCAAACATTGAACTGGTTATTGGGGCGGACGTCACCGCTGTCCCTTAGTAACAAACTATTAGTGTACAAAACTACCATAAAGCCCATCTGGGCCTATGGAATAGAACTATGGGGATCCGCGAGCACCTCTAATGTCGAAATCTTGCAAAGGTTTCAAAATGTCGCATTAAGAACTATCTCAAGTGCACATTGGTTCGTCAGAAACACAGAGATACATGAATATCTGGAGATAGCTACTGTAAAAGAAGAAATTAGAAACTATAGCAAAAAATATAAGGAAAGGCTAAAAAACCATGTAAATGAACTGGCAAGGAATTTGTTAAACACAAGAGAGGACAAGAGACGTCTGAAAAGATGGCACATAAACAATCTAGATCAGAGGATATAGCCATATAGACTATAGACTTACTATGATAGCGCTACGCAATGGTGTACCGCTATGAAACGCGTCATACATAGAAAAGATCTGATAATGGTTGCCAACCGATGGCAGATTGTAATGGAACAAAAAAAAAAAAAAAAAAATTTAATATAGTGGTTTATGTGTATAATAAATGAATTTAAAATTGGGTGGTGTGGTCAGTTACAAATAAACTAAAGACAGTACCTATCACAAAATATCACAAAGTAAAAAATCCAAGGTGCTATATGCCTTGTACATTTTCATTAAGTTCATGGATTATTCTTTCCTCATTAATTTCTTAAATTAAATGATTTAAGGTAATATTTGAATTTGTCAGTGGAATAGAAGAGAGTTTAGCGAATAAATTGAAAGGCCTAGGTGTGATCGTGAAAGGAAAAATATTGCCAAATTCCCATGTGACTGATTCCGATGACAATTATAATTCTAGTGATGAGGATGATGAGTCTTCGGACAATAGGTAAAACCCTTTTTTTGTAAATTTAATAATTGTCTGCTTATATGAATTTATTCAGACTTATATAATATCTAACTGTAGCCTAACATGTACTGATTTTTTAAATCTGGCTATTAGATGACTCAAACTTCCAGATATAAGCATGTTCAAATAACTTTTCAGCTATATTCATTTATGTAGATTACTTATTAAATTTCAAAATGTTATATCACATTTTTAGTGTGTACGAATATGAGAACCAAGCACTTCATAGTGTACCAGAAAATATTGATGGTAATGTGGGCATTACTACCCTTAATCTGGATGTAACTACTATGATGGCGTATGTCAGTAACATGACAAATGGATATTGCAATTATGTGTTCAAACAAGAAGTTTTATCACAACAAGCGGCCTGGGATGCAGAACGGCCTGTGAAGCCGATATTAGATAAATTATTTGAAGGTAGTGTAAATAAATCTTATGTATAAAATTGAATTGCGAAATGTGATTGTAAGCGCATAACTTGATAACACCTGAATCAATAGGTACAGCATAGGTACAGCGTGAACAAAGTTGCAGTATAGCTAGTATATAATAAATAGCTCTGTCATATTCTAATATGATAACATTACTTAACTGTTACAGGTAAAACTTTGGTCTGTTGTAGAACTGCTTGGGACAATTTTCAGAAGATAGTTGATATACTGGGAGGTCCATTAGAAAAGGAAAGGACCATTGCACTACAGGAAAAATTAACAATATATGAGGATGATTATGGAGGTAAATATAATTTTTATTGATTATATAATGTGGATGTGTGTGTCTTTTTAGTATTTCTTTTATATTAAACTTAATTTTCTATAATATTTCCTTCAGGTCCAGATGATTACCCAAGAGCCAGTCTAAAAGTTCGTGGTAATGTCCGTCTCAGATCTAAAACGGTTTTTAATTTTGGTCACAGAATAAAGGCCATTACTGTTTCGGCTAATGAAGGTTTTGTAAGAGCTGCTATGCAACAGGTGCATGTCTTTTTATTATCAGTATGATTAATATTATACTTTATAAATCTTTTAGATATATAAATACCTCTCTATTTTTACAGGGAGTTAATTATGCTGCATTTATTCATGAATCTCGAGCTCTAACGGAAAGCAAAGAAGCCAGTGCAACAAAAACATTATGATAGCCCTTTATTCACTATAAATACATAGAAAAGTTTTAATTGCAATAATATCCGTCCAATGTTTCGTTTTTCAATTGTAAATTTGTGGTATAAAATTTTATGCACTTCTCTGTTTTAGACTTCAGCTACATTTATTCATTTAATTATTATGTATGTGATTTTTTTGGGTGATATTATTTTAGTAAAGAAATGTTATATAAGTTCCCTGTTGCTTATCATAATGATTTATGTATATTATTTAATTATGATGTAAATAAAGAGGATAGTGCGAAATAATTGTTTTCTTTTTTATGATTTTATTAATCATCTCTGAAGTCTAACATTTAATTCCATGTTTTGGTAAACATATTACACAGACAAATAAGTAATAAAAATAAATATGAGCACAAACAAATTTGTAGTATTACACTTTGATATTAATTTAAAAGGATGAAGATGTTTTCAACTGTATTTATAACATTTTAAGTTTCAGTTTACCTACATACTTAATAAATTAAATAGCATTATAAAATTCTACTCATTAAATAAACACCAATGTACACAAATGTAGTTAGTATTTTTTTTCTATTTTATAATCTGCAATCGGTCTTCAGAAACCATGAGCAGATTGATTGTGCGAAAGGAGGACTTTTACGGAGATCAGTGCCAGCGCCCTGATTCCATTTATTGTAGCACAACGCCAGTTCTCTTCAACCGCCATGCTCTCTGTTGCAGTAATGCCTTCGAAATGTAGTTAGTATGACGAAATACATAAAACCAAAAAAAGCATGCAAACTGAACATATTACATTTCTATCACACCTAAAAATCGACCTAAACCGATTTCCATCAAACAGCTAAGAACACCTTACCATATGCCTTACCTTTACCTTTCAAACAAAAAAAACGCATTTAAATCGGATCATCCGTTTTAGAGCTACGTTGCCGCACACAGACACATACACATTTGGGGAATCTGGAGTTCCGTAACAGGTTTATTATTTCCTCCTTTCATTCCTATTATGTACTCTAGTCTCTCACAAAAGTATTATTGTACTACTTATTCTACCTTTGTGAAGAGAAATAAATTAATTATTAAAAACTTGTCTTTTATAAAATCGAAGGTCATCTAACGTTTTGTTCTAATGCTTTTTTTATAATATTACCTGTTTAATCAATGTCATATTAGACATTGACAAATACTTGTTTTGATTGTCAAACTGTCAAATATCAATTGTATTGTATACAAAAGCCAATGAATATTCTTATTTCTAAATTCTAATACAATAATAATTATATTTATAACAATGAATTTTTAAAAGGATGTAAATAGTAGCTTTAAAATGAGTACTGGTCGTGATGAAATAGACTCTCAAATACTAGTCGAAAACGTGTCCTTTCTAGACTGTTTCAGTAATTCTTTTAATTTTAAAACTTCTTTAGCCGAAATCAAAGAATATGTTTCTCAAGAAAAGGAACTGAGAAAAATTAACTTAAGTTCTACAAATAAGACAAAAACTAATTCTTTAGATTGCACATCATATAATGCTGATATTTTAACCCAGTATGAAGTTAGTGACACAGAAAAAGATGAAGAAAAAAAGGAAGATTTTAAAAGGTTATTAAAGAACTGGGGCTTGCCTCATGAAATCGTTAATAAGTATGCCCAGAAAGGTATTCAAGAAATGTTTCAGTGGCAAGTAGAATGTTTAAGTAATCCCAAAGTTTTATTGAATTGTAGTAATTTAGTATATTCTGCGCCGACATCAGCTGGAAAAACTCTAGTAGCCGAAATATTGTCTATAAAAACTATTTTGGAACGCCAGAAGAAAGTTATAGTTATTTTGCCATTTGTTTCAATTGTTAGGGAAAAGATGTTTTATTTGCAGAATATATTGTCTAGTTCAGGTATTCGAGTGGAAGGGTTCATGGGTTCTCAATCTCCCCCAGGAGGATTTCAAGCTGTGCATATGGCCATTTGTACTATTGAAAAGGCCAATAGTTTGGTAAATAAGCTTCTTGATGAAAACAGTATTTCTGATTTAGGGGCTATTATTGTTGATGAACTACACTTACTGGGAGACCCTCATAGAGGTTATATTTTAGAACTTCTTTTGACCAAAGTTAAATACATAACAAGTAATGTAGATGATGTTCAAATCCAAATCATAGGGATGTCAGCAACGCTACCTAACTTAGAAGTATTATCAAATTGGCTAGATGCTGAACTCTATATAACAGATTTTCGACCTATTCCACTTGATGAATTTTGTTTAGTTGGAAACAATTATTATGATAAAAATGGTAAGCCTACTAAAAATATTAAGTTGACTGACAGTGAAGATGGTGATCATGTTTTAAGTATTTGTTTAGATACAATTAAAGAAGGTTGCTCTATATTAATATTTTGTATGACCAAAAACAGATGTGAAAATCTTGCTCAAAATATTGCTTCGTCTTTTTTTAATTTGGGATGTGTTGGAAATGAACTTGGAACTATTTTGAGAAATCAACTTAAATCAAATCATATTGCTGAGGTTTTGGAACAGCTTAAGAGTTGTCCTGTTGGTTTAGATCATGTTTTGAAAAATGTTATATCGTTTGGTGTTGCCTACCATCATGCTGGCCTTACCTTTGATGAAAGAGACATCATTGAAGGGGCATTCAAATCTGGAGCTGTTAGAGTTTTAGTAGCCACCTCCACTCTTAGTTCAGGAGTTAACTTACCTGCAAGGAAAGTAGTCATTAGATCACCTGTTTTTCAAAGGCAACCAATCAATATATTAACATACAAACAAATGGTGGGAAGAGCTGGTCGAATGGGAAAAGATTCAAAGGGAGAAAGCATACTCATTTGTGCATCAAAAGAAAAAAAGATAGGTTTTGATTTAATGATGGGTAACTTAGACCCAGTGAAGAGCTGTATTGAAAGTGAGGACAAGTTTATGAGAGCAGTAATTGAAATGATTGCAAGTCAAGTTGTGTGCACTAAAGCAGAAGTAGAGCATTATTCGAAATGTACTCTGCTCTTCCATCAAACAAATCATACATCACAGAACTCGCTACTAGAAAATACTTTAAAACAGTTAATAGACTTTGAATTAGTTAGGGTTCAGGCAGATAGTAATGAGAATCGTTATGTGGCTACTTCTCTAGGAAAAGCCTGTCTTTCTTCAAGTATGGCTCCAAATGATGGACTATCTCTGTTCTGTGAGTTACAGAAAGCTCGTCAATGCATAGTCCTGGAAACAGACTTGCATTTGATATATCTAGTCACTCCCTATAGTGTAAGTAGTCAATGGGCGGAACTGGACTGGCTACATTTGCTGTCACTGTGGGAATCTTTAACTCTTGCCATGAAAAGGGTGGGTGTACTTGTTGGTGTGCAAGAAAGTTTTATAATTCGCTGTTTAAGAGGCAAGAGCAAATCAGCATGCAAAAATAAGCTTGATATTCATAAGAGGTAAGATAATTTTTTCTGTTAGATAATGAGGTATAATGAAACTGACTAAATAACATCTTATATCGATTATAGGTTTTACACAGCCCTTGCTCTACAGGACTTAGTGAATGAAGTCCCCCTTTCAGTTGTGGCCACCAAATTTCACTGTGCGCGAGGGTTTTTGCAAGGTCTTCAGCAAGCCGCTGCAACTTTTGCAGGTGAGATATGATTTCTTTGTACTAAGATCACGAACACTATTTTTTATATACCAATATTTACTTGTTACTTTTTAGGAATGGTAACAGCGTTTTGCTGTCAGTTAGGGTGGAAAAATATGGAATTGTTAATATCGCAATTCCAAGATCGTCTTCATTTTGGTGTTCACTCTGAGTTGTTGGATTTGATGAAATTGTCTTCTCTAAGTGGCGTTCGGGCTAGGACATTATTTAATGCAGGATTTGAAACCATTTCCAGTATTGCCTCAGCGGATGTGAATGCTATAGAAAATGCTTTGTACAAGGCAGTACCATTTCAAAGTGAGAAAGGCAGAGAAGGCGATGATATAGCTGATGTACGAAAGAGAAATCAAATAAGAAATATATGGATTACTGGTTTCTGTGGGATGACTGCAAGAGAAGCGGCTGAAAATCTCATAGAGGAAGCTAGAAAATATGTAGAGCAAGACATTGGAGTGGGAGAAATAAAATGGGACAACAAACCAACCGTTCAAACTGAAGATCTTAATAATACTAATATGCATATTAAGCAAGAACCTACCATTGAAAATGATAGCCCAGTACTAATTTGTAATAGAGAAACTGTGGCGATAGCGGAAATCAGAAAAAATAGCCAAGCATTTGAAAATGATTCTGATAATGAGGTAGTTACAATAAATAAAATGGATGAATGTATTAGATCTGTTGAAGAAGAGGTTTTTTTAAAACCAAATGTCTCTGTAGCGGAAGTATGCCCGAGAGTTGAAGAAAAAGATGATTCTTCTATAAATAATCACAGTTTGAAAATCAAAGAAGAAATATTATGGGATACATTAAATATCAATGAAACCGTGTTAAATAATATATCTAAAATTCGACAAACAGTTAAAGTTTCTTCACCAAACATAAGTTTTGGAGAATTCGATCAGAATACAGATTCACATGAGACAAGTAGGGATAATAAATCTCACAATACTAGTATTAAAGATGTCAGTTTGTTTTCGTCAGAAGGGGATAACTTAAGTCTCTTCGAAGAGAGTTTTAGCATCGATCAAACGACAAATACGTTACTCGAAACCAAAACAAAAATAAAATCTGAAAATTTAACAGGTAATAGTGAGATTACCAACATAAATTCGAGTTCAATATTAGAAGCGTTTGAAGCTTCTGTTATTGAAGAAGATGAAGATAAAATGACTTTAATTTACGATGAAGACAGTGAAGATAGCAAGGATATTAAAAAAGAGATTATTAATAATAATGTGCTTGAAGAAGTCAATGAAATATCTACGCAAGAAGTTACCCAATCGTGGGTTAAGAAAGATTTCATAAGTCCTTTGAAACGTACGAAAAAGAGTTCTTGTAAAGCGGGTCAACCTCAGGCTAAAAAGAAAAAAGTATCAAAGTCGTCATCACTATTGAAATCATCTTTGAATACGAAGCTTTTTAAATTTAACAACAAAGAATCTAAGGGCTTTGTAATGCAAATAAATGATAAATGTCTTGATTGTTACGTTTTAAGGGGTACTGATATTATAGATAGTATAGATGTTTTTCATAAGTTAGAAATTGCGTGCTGTATTACTGTTAGACGTCCTACAGAAACAAGATGTTCGATCGGTACTAATATATTGAAGGGAAAATCTTCAGTTTCCAACAATGAACCATCAACAAACGCCCTATCAAATAGCCCAATTAAATTAATAGCATTTTACTTCAAATCTACATATTGTATTATACTAGATTTATTATCGTTGGAAAGCTTAAATAAATTTACAAGTAAATTATCGAATTTTTTGATGAAATCAGTTCCTAAAATTAGATGTATATCAGTGAAAGCACATTATTTGCACCTTATGAAATTGCTAGGGTGCGATTTAAAAAACGTATTCTCCGATGTATTGGTGTTGGAATGGCTGATGCATAATGAAGAGGGGTCGCCGAGCGTGCGTGATTTGGTAAGTTGCCCTTTTTTATAAAATTTTTTATTTATTCTCTACTGGCTGTAGACCGCAGCTTTATCCACGTAGTTCCCGTTCCCAGGGAAATACCGGGATATAAAGTGTTAATCCAGGTGATCATCTATCTATGTATCAAATTTCAACTAAATCGGTCCAGCCACGTTAAAGAATAACAAACATGCATCCATATATTCATTCTTAAAAACTTTCACATTTATAATATACGTGGGATATGTGATTGCTAAAAGCGCGTTATTTTGTATATACATAATTGTTAAAGCATCCTTTTGCTTGTTATACTGAATTATATTAATAATTCTCTTGTACACGACTTTTAGGCAAAGAAATATTGTGATATCGATTTTTTGAGTACAAAAATATCAGTGAATGAAATGAAAACGAATTATACCGAGTTAGATGAATTTGAAGATTCGTGTTTACAAGTTTGGACTGTGTTCAATATTGCTCAGGAACAAGAGAAATGTTTATTGGATAAATATCAATTTGCTCTGTCCATTACTGGTATGTTAAATTACGTTTTTTATTTCTTTGACAGGAGAATTTTTGAAAAAGGTTCATCATTTTCGAGGTTACCCCTTTCAAACTCACAAAATTCATCTCCATGTATAAGTAGCGGCACGAATCTTTAGCGCTGAATGAATTGGTTGTCCCAGTCGCACCAATACGTCAATTACGAGCGCGATTCTACCCGCGATGCGCAGCTATTCTCGTCCAGCGCTAAACATCCGTGCCGCGACCTATAAATTAGTGTTGATAAGTCAATCCTCCATTGCTAAAAAATATATTTTAATAACCCATGTCTATAAATCAGTTATTTATTGCATTTAATCATTGAAAAATCGGCTTAATGTGCCCCAAACTCTAACTAAACCAGTGCATTTCTCCGGTTTAAAATTTTTATTGAAAAACTATAAACCTTTTGTAGATTTAGAAAATCAAGTTTTGAAAATACTAGCTTATAGTGAGTACCAGGGGATCAGAGTTGATAAGGAGCTGGCGTCACGACTTCTAGCTGATGTAAGAAGTTCGCAGGAAACTCTTCAAAAAAGAGCCTACAGAATATGCGGATACAATTTCAATTTCAACTCTTCTAAGGACGTCGCTAAGGTAAGATTGATTTATTTATAATTTGAAATACATCCTTTATAATTTGTTTTTTAAATTCAGCCAGTTTTAAGTCGATTTCTGTGTATTTATAAAAGGATATTAGCACGCAGATGGCATCATATCTTGCGTTAACGGTAGTTTATCTTTATTTAACATTATGCATAAGTTCGCGTTTTTTATTATTGATTTTGAGTTTTAACATTTTAGTTTATTTTAAAGTATAAGTATTAAGTTTAACTTTTAATTATTATAGTATTTTTATAATAATTTTCAAGACAATTTTTTTAAAATCTGGTGGGAAAGGCATCGATCGTCGTGACCTTTTTTTTGTAATTGTTACAATAATTATCTGTCGAAAAAATTAATTTTTATTTATTTTTTATAAGATTAAATGTTTCTATCGTAGGCTTTAGGTCTATACAAAGGGCGCAAAGTGAGCACTAAGAAGAGTGTGCTAAGCGCTCAGAACACGCCGCTCGCGGACATCGTCATGTATTGGAGGAAACTTAACTCAATACTCACTAAAACCCTGTACCCACTCACTGAGAAGGCTTATTTGTATAGTTCGGAAGATAAGTAAGTTCTATTTTCATGTTCGTTAAATTTTATCACACACCGTTTGCACACCGTGTGCAATTTGATCCAATTTAAAAGTTTTACAATATGTTATCATACCAGTTGCATATCGCCGTCAGATTAATCTTTGTTCTTTTTCTCCTTATAATGGGTTGCCTGGAAGAGATCACATGTAAGTGATAAGGCCGCCCGTTACACATGTTGTATCCAATAAAATGTTAATTTTGAATA
>JADANM010002527.1:2634845-2647574 GCA_026213755.1 Eurema hecabe
TTTTTTTATATTATACTCTTCCATATACATATATAAATAAACTAGTCTTTGATTATATAAGTTCTAAATTCATTTTACCATGTCTTTGTTACACTTAAAACTAAAATTTAGTATACATTTTTTTATAATCAACACTCTTATACAAACAAAAAGGTCTGTAATAACCGTTCTCTTACTGTGAAGCCGGCGTTTGCTTCAAACTCAAAGGTATAAATGAAACAAGAAATAAAAGCTGTTTTAAGGTGCTAATTTCTTTATTCACTGTGACTTTGAAACGTTAATTTTGTATTCGCAAGTAAATGTATTCCAGCCTTGACTTGAACTATCTTGACTGAAGAGCGTACTGGTACCTACCTCTATGTTATACGAATCAAACAATGCAAATTACAGATATAATATAGTATCTTATTTAGTAAAATTTGACTACAAAAGTACCTATAATAATACTATAAATTATCTAAATACTAAAATCTACTTTCAATTATACAAAAAGGATTTTATTGTTAAAACAAAATAACAATATTCTTACTCATTTCTCAACAAAATTTCAACTAATTAAATATTTTAAGTAATAATGTCTAATGTTCTACTATAGGCTATACCTACTTGCGTTCTAGGCATTAATTTAAATATTGTATACCTTGTATATAAGAGCAATAATGTATAATATTATTATAGAATATCAGAATATAAAGGTTTTTTTTTATATTTTTTAATACGTACTTATTGTCTTGTGTAGTAAAGTTAAAGGCTATTCAGCCATGACGTGAAATGTAGCGTGAAGCATAAACTTCTAAGCGTTTTTCAGCTGGGATTGTAGGTTTTTTATTTAAACTGACACTTCTTTTATTTTATTACTATATTAGTATCCTATAAGGTTAAGGATAACTATGGGTTATCCATAATTATATAAAATTGTGCAGGGAAATGTTACTTCGTGGACTACAGGGGGTTCTACCTACTTTGAATAATATTTCAGCAAGAAAAAGCAAACAGCAAAAGACGTTTTTTAGATCTTACTAAACATTCCTTACAATGTTAAAATAACTTGGAAAACACACTTTTCACAGAGTCTTTAAATGGTACACGATTCTTTATAAATTGAAATTCATATACCAAAAGGGGGTACCAATTCAATTCAACCTATTTATGGATACAAATCTTAAATATTAACTAAATTTTTTGTACCATATAGGTACATATTTGACCAGTGACCCGCCCACGATTCGCCGCATGTCTTTAACGGCCCAATACTCATACGCAAATTAAATTTAAGTACGCCCTAGGACTGATAAATTTTGACAGAAATGTATGGCGAACTGTCAAATCGGACCGGTTTAATTTGTACTCAAATTTAAGTTGCGTTTCAGCATTCCGGCATTACACATATAAACTTTCTCTTGAATCACTCTATCAATTAAAGAAAACCGCATAAGAATGATTTGCGTAGTCTTACACATTTAAGCATACATACGGATTTGAGGACAGAAAAAGCGATTTTATTTTATACTATGTAGTGACATCGCTATTAGTATCGATGTTATATGCGAATAAAATAATTTTTAACAAAAAATAAACCGACTTCAAACTAAAAAGCAAAAAATAAAATTTAAAAGTAATACGCATTTTGATTTAGTATATAGAAATCAATTGTTATTTTATAATTGAGACGTCGGTACCAAGAGTCGGTACCATACAAACATTTATTGTTTTATTGTTTTACTTTTATCGGTGAACATATCGGTGAAAAAAAAAATTGTACATACAGACGAATTGAGAACCTCCTCCTTTTTTGAAGTCGGTTAAAAAGCGAATTTGAGTCTCGCGTAACTTGATATTTGATAGCTAATAGCCAATCGCGGCGCCATTACCGGTCTACGGACGACGAAATGCATCCGACGGCAGGACGCACTCAATTACAGACTACTAATTGCTCTCGAACCTATATCCTATATCTATACAATATACATGCAATAAAGAGAATTAAGTTATGATAGTGCTAATTTTACATTTATA
The DNA here is from genome assembly GCA_026213755.1 of Eurema hecabe. NCBI lineage: Eukaryota > Metazoa > Arthropoda > Insecta > Lepidoptera > Pieridae > Terias > Terias hecabe. The sequence continues at coordinate 2,636,862 of JADANM010002527.1, forward strand.
TATAATATGTAGAAGCAAAATAGTAGAGAGTTTTCAAAATTCTTTTATGAATATAAAGCAGAATTATTCGCCATAAATTATGCATTGATATACCTATTGGTGTTTATAAATCAACAACTTACATTACAAAGGAATAAAAATGTTTAGTTCCTACCTAATTCATGTCATCTACCATCAGCATCCTTATCGTTGAGAGGAAATATTCGTTATTTTCGTATTGATTTTAGTCTTTCGGTGCAAATGAGGAAACTGGTTCTCATTTAGGTGAACTATTAATGCCTATGAATCTACAAAACGAAGTCAGGTCTGCAAGGTGAATGTTTAGTTTATTGCTATCGGCCGACACGGCGTCCGTCATCTCCAGTCCACCTGCATCCATCAAACGCTTCACTAAGTCTCCTAATTGCTCCCTAATTATATAATAACGAATATATTATATACAGTCATAGAAATCGAAGCTTTCTGATAATAGATATATCGGAATATCAGAAGGGGCACTGAAGCGGTCTTGGCTGTCTTTCTCCATTGTGGGCGCGTTGACTAGGAAACTTCCAAAATAAAACGACGTTTGCACAGTTCGCTATCTTATTAATCGATTTGGAAAACTACTAGACAAAGCAGATCACTAAACACTAGATGATTCTGGATTAAGAGCCAATAGGTTAGCACGTGTCCGCCATATGCAGTAGCTGTCAACAGAAATCCGAATTTTTGTCCGACACTGTCACTGGCGGCACCCACCACCCTATTCGGGGCTACCCGATCTTATTTTAATTTCAGCATTATCAAAAAGTAATAATAAACAACAATAGTTGAATAAATTTACTAAACTGCATAATCAAAAATCAAATAAAACAGAGAAACTAAACACAGTCATCTAAAAATATTCTACGCGCCTTCATATAATTGGCCAAATTGAACATTCTGCTATTTAAATACTTAGTTTACATTAACAGGGCTGTCGATATAAGTATATTTAGATTTTTTAGCAATATAATTTACCGAATAAGAATTACAATCAAAAATAGATTGGTTCGCTATTCCTGATGTAGGATATAAAATTCTATAAGTTATATACGTAAATATACTATACCGTTCACTACTACGTCTCTTTACAGAGGTAGTAGTCCTTTTAAGGGGAAGAGTATACTATAATAAGCTTCCTAAGAGCGTCAAGGATCTGACTTGTTCCAAGTTAAGAAGCCTTGTTAAAGAATGTCTAATTAAAAAGGCGTACTATAAATGAATTATTAATATATGAAAATATACATTAAATGAATATATTGAGGACAAAAATCCTTGGAATAATATTTCTTAACGTTAACTTTTAACTTAAATTATAATAGTCGAGTTTTTGTTTATATTTACAATTGTATGTTCTTATTTTAAAAAGAGCATCTAACAGATTTCTTGCCCGTTTCTTCTCTGTAGAAACTGCCTTCCGAACCGGTGGTAAATGTTTTGTAATACCATGACGATTCAATAGTGTTACTTAATGTAGCCTAATTAAATGAAGATACTTTTGACTTTGACTTTTAACTTAGTAGATGGTAGAGATAACTTGACATTTGTATAAGAATTAAGAACCAATTGCGAGTCTATCTCCGGTACGCGAACTCAATACTCGACAGGATATTCTATTAGCCTCCAAAAGTAGATTCGAAGAGCCGTTATAAACTGAAAACGCTTGGTATACTCAAATTTATCTAATAACACCTAACATGATAACAACGCATGCTTCTTAGAAGATTCTTACAAACCTCTTATTATTACTGTACTGTATAAGGATAGATGAGTGTTTGTTACATTTTCATCAACAGACTGGATAATAGATACGTACAACGAAATATGTAGGATTTTATCCCAGTAAAGGTTCTACGAGTATTTTACTTTAACAAAAGAATCTAAGCTATTTATGTGATCCAGGAGGAAGGATGGAAGCTCAACCGCAACAACTACTACCAAGAGGGTTGGCTGGCCACGGGCAACGTGCGAGGCGTCGTCGGTGTCACATTCACGTCGTCCCACGCGCGGCGCCCGCACGAGCTGCCTCTACGTACTAACTACAATCTACGTGGGCATAGATCTGACGTAAGTTATCATTGACATACAAATAATAATTTATTTATGTCAATACAATTACAATAATTCAACACAATTTGCAATTAAATTTGTATGGAGTCTGGTCTGGCCTAAACTAGGCTACAAGCCCGTATTTCAGGACACCTGGCCTTCCCGCAAAAATTTAAGATCATTAAAATGAAACTAATATTTATGATTCTATAAAAAATTTAAATTACATCAAAATTCAGTACGTAATAACATAGGTAGTAGGAGAATAGGTTTAACTTTAACAGTTAGAAATTGAACTATACCGAAGCGCAATAAGGAATTAGCGGTGATTTCATAAGAAACGTTTGAATCGTACACGTCGCTTGTACCTTGCTTGCTTACTTGAATGCGAGGATATAGTTCTTATTCTTCATAAGAGCTTACGAGGTCCAACATCTTCTTATATATATCTTACAATATGGCGATTTTTAAACCTACCACCGAGATGAACGCGTGACTGTTTGTCCCTTGACTGCTAAACACAGAAATGAGTAGATTCCAAAATGTATCCTGAACTAATAACAGCCTTCGCGGTAGGTACCATACAAAGTACAAACTATTAAATCGATCTAAAGTAAGTGCAGTCTTCAAACTTATGATACGCTTTTACCGCAACGATACTTTATACTCAACATTATTAATGATACAGTGAGACTCAGACAGATATTAATATGATTTACTTAATACATCGCGAACACATCGCATTTTCATTTTTAATTTAAAAGCCTGTCATTCGACTGAGTTTTAATATTTACGATTTATTTTTATCACACGTGCTTCGTATAAAATATTAAAAGCAATCCTTGTAATTAAAATCTTTAGTACAGTAGTATATCGTGAAAATTAATGCTAAGGCAATGTTGCAATAATCACAAGAGTAATTTAATTATTGGCCAATATTTAATTATATGACTTACTAGCTGACCCGTGCCCATTCCGTTGGGCATAATGTTAATACCTAATCCTTATAGTTACCACAAAAATATATCTTTCAAAGTTAAGGCAGCGTTTTTTTGTAATAATACGTAAAAGCCTTTTTATTTTCCGGTTTTTTATATCACCTATGAAGCTCAGCAATAATGTGGCTTTGTATTGGTGAAAGATTTTTTTAAATCGTTACAGTAAATCCCGAGATTACCCCTTACAATTTAGCAAGCACACAAACTTTACTTCTTTATAATATTAGTAGAGATAAACAGCACTAGATTTATTTAGCATGAAGGTTATTAAAACTTTTTATTATAAGATCAGATACTTTTTAACGATAGAAAACTAAGCAGATACACCGCAGGGCGCTGATAGTTTTTATAAAACGCTTCGTCAAGTTCAGTATAACATTGCAGACTTAAAACTTGATATTAAACTCTTTAATGACGTGTTTATAAAATAAATAATCGTGACTTAGGTAGCAAAATGAAACTCGATATTAAAAGCAGCTCCTGATTTTAATTAATGGATATTGAACCTATTTATAAGAGGTTTGTACTTAAGATTGCCTCTGGCAGTCTTTTGTTTGATAAAATAATAAAAAAGGAAAGATTGTTTATCTTCTAAGAACGAGCTTGTCACGTTTAACGATGAGCTTTTATTAAATAATTACATTTTATCATAATAAAGTAAGACAATTCTAGGAGAATTTACGGGCACAAGAATGTTAGGTTGTGTCAGCAACACTTCCAATAGAGAATACATGACATTAATAAGTAATGAAGACAATTATTTAGTATTCTTATAGACAATTGGGACATGTTCTCCATATTTTTACCCGACTGCCAAAGAGGGTAATGTTTTTCGAGTGTATGTAAGTATGTATGTCTGTTCCTTTGTGACCTCCTGTAGCCTAAACGGCTTGATGGATTTTGATGTATGAGGTATCGTTAGATTTGTCTTGATTACGGGAGTGTCATAGGATACATTTTATCCTAAAAGTCCCACGGGATAAAGACATAATTACTCTTTTTTTTAGTGTGCAGTCGGGTATTTTGTTTTTTTAATAATAATTATTTTGTATAAAGCATTTTACGCGTAAAAATTAACGAACGGATTTCCATGAAGCTTTTCATGTCCATTTATGACTTAGAACTCCACAGATTATAAGATGAAAATAGAAATACAGCTGGTATGAGAATGATCTATATGATATTTTAAACATTTTGGTTAAAGCCTTAATTATCTACACGTCATTATTATTGGCTAGACTGCAGTACTAGCGTCAACAATAAATAATGGCGGCTATGTAATTAGGTTTCATATACAAATGTTATTGTTTGATCTTTTTCAATGTGTGTGACGTATAGTCTACTGCTCTTTAGTATTCTAATACTGAAGTATATTAACACAATAGTTGACTTCGTTTACTTTAGAGATTACCCCTTACAATATAACAAACACACAAACTTTACTTCTTTACGATATTAGTATAGATTTAATATTGGAAATAATTTTAACTTAAGTAATATTTCATTTAAATTTAAATTTTGAATTTAGAAAACGATTGATTTTTTACGACACTTATTGGAGTATTACACTATTTGGAAACTTAACATGACTTCCCATTTTTAATGTATTAGTAATCCTGTACATAAGTATGTATTAAGTATTAATCAAGATTCAAGCTATGTCGTATACTTACTACAAAAGCTGTTATTGGTGTCAAAGAACACGGACATTTATATTGGAACGATGATTCGAACTCATTCATTATATTATCATTTAATCTTAATATTGTCTACTAAACTATATTAACGTATTAGTTGTCTAATATGTCACGAGCTTTTAAACATCGCTCTATTTATCAAGAACTTTCTTTTCAGATTTTAAAACTATCTTATACTAACAAATTAATTATCATAAATAGGTCATCTTGGTGAAATGGAACGAGCCCTACCAGAAGTTGGCGTCTTGCGACAGTTCGGGCGTAATCTTTGTGTGGATCAAATACGAGGGCCGCTGGAGTATCGAGCTGATAAACGATCGGAGTACTCCCGTTACACACTTCTCGTGGTCGCATGACGGACGAATGGCTCTTATTTGTTATCAGGTGAGATATCAACACATTTTATACTTGAAACGAGGTTCGTTTCAAGGTGAGGCACCTGTTGATTTAGGTTTTCATTTTTTATTAATTAATAATTATTACAATAAGACCTAGGATTATATTACTATAAAATGTTGTAATGTGTTGCATACCTACTTCCATATTAATTTTACATTTTCATAATAATATTTATTGTATTGGACTCTATGTATAGAATTTTCTCGTAGCAGTCGATTGCTACATGTTGCGCTACGATTCGTAGCTACGTAGGAAGCGTAACTTAATAAATGTCCCAAAAAAGCAAACATTTTATTAAAGACTTAACATTATTTGAAACTACTCGTACGTTTTTGTTCACATTTTCGTTTATTTAGCCACATCTTGTTTATAATTTTTTCTATATGTGTAGTAAAAATACATTTGTATTGTTATTTTTATTTTGGTAATTTATTTCATTCTATCTATAGCATAAAAAGAGGAAAAACAGAATGAGAAAAATACAAAGGATAGTTAAATAGCTTCGTCATCTCGATGTCAATAAACTAAAGAGTCATATTATATAAAAAAGAAACAGTAAATATTGTATATTTGTAGTCATAAATCACTATTCGATTTGGCATTTTCATATGAAAAAGATTCTTACATGAATAGTTTCCGATTGTCGGTTTAAAGCTTCATAAAATATTCACATTTAGTTTTCCCGTATAAAATATTTTGTTTAATTTTACACGTGTCTCGGGTGCTCGGCGCATGTCACTTCTATTTGCTAAAAGGCTTTCGTCTGAACCCAACTGAGCAACGACTTTTGACGCTTTTAATATTCGCTCTCAGATCAATGGTTACGTAAACACGACTCTTATATATAATTGAAATAAAAGCACTGTTGACACGTTTATGAATATAATAAGACATAAAATTCATCCCTAATGAAGATTTTTTGTAAAATCATATCTAGTAATGAGAAATATTATACAAATATTACGAATACAGATTTACAATTGAAGGAAAAAATGTTCAAATAGCACTTAAATATTACTAACGATTTAGCAACTAAAACATAAATACATTTTCTATTAAACCTCTTTTTAAATATACATTCAGTTTTTTCAAACTAATAACTATAATTAATTGATTTTAGGATGGTTTTGTGTTGGTGGGTTCGGTTGCCGGCCAGCGCTATTGGTCGTCCATGTTGTCTTTAGACGCAAGAATAACGTGTGGATGTTGGACTCCGGATGACAGCCAAGTGTATCTTGGAACAGCCTCCGCACAGCTGGTCGTCATGGATGTTCATGGAGCTATGGTATCGCAAGTAAGTGAAGAAATTTATCTATAAGTCCTCCAAAATGATTTTGTATTTCATAAAACGAGCATTGTGAAACGAGGATTAAAATATTGATTATAACTCATCGTAGACGTGTATATCCTTACTTATATTATAAACACGAAATTTTGTGAATGCGAGTATGGTATTACGCCGATTTTTATTTTTTATAGGCAATTGCACTCAATTGAGCTGGTTAAATATAAATAATTAATAAACCTTAGTACTTATTTAGTTGTGAATAAGCATAAAGCACTAATTACAGCGAGAACATTAGGTAGTGTACCTATGTGGAAATTATCATGGATAGTCTAATAAGTATCTTCAAATCCAAATCTTCAAAACATTTTTATCATATCGTTTGTCGTAGTACCTATACTTCTTTACCAAAAATCGACTAACTTTAGATCCAAGACTGGCCAAACCAAACGTTTGGATAATCAAGCAAACGTACCACATGTTTGTATTAGAGACGGCTTGTTGTAGTTTGCCAAACACGTGATCAGGTTCAGAGACCATAGGCTCCTTAACTAGCAGCGAATGTGGTTTCACGATCCACTGGCTATTAATAAACATTGTCATGACATGTACTTTACAGTAATTACAGATAACTAGCTGTTGCCCGCGACTCCCTTTGCTTGGACTTTCATATAAACTTTGATCATTACTTTAAAATATGTCTTTTTTGAGGGTTTAGACCATCTGTGTACCAAATTTCATTACAATCGGTTCAGTAGTTTTGGATTGAAAGACAGAGGTGACTTTCGCATTTATAATATTAGGAGGGATATAGGTCTATCTTGCAAATGTATTTTGTAATTACTAATACTTATACAAAAACTATAGGCTAACGTGTATGTATGTCAAACAACTCATTCTCACAGAGACCCACCCACTTTGTACTCCTCTTTGTAGGTCGGATGAGACGAAAATTAGCCTTTGATGAAAGGTTAGATCTCCGACAGACGTCTGTATTACGTGCTAGGGTTGAAACTTCATTATTAACCCCGATTGCGTTATGCGTAGTACCCAGAAATTTTTCCAATTTATCCAGCTTATGCGGAAAAACATTACGTCTATATACTTACCCTATGGTATCTCAGGTCTTTCAACTTTAAAAATCACTAAAGCGCTAATAGTATATATTATTTGTTCTAACTACGTTTTTCAAGAAAAGGCGCCCAAATAACTTTACGATTACTTCTACATTGTTTTCTTATGAAAATTTATAACAATGATTATGTACTTAAGGCTTGGCGTCGTCATTTTACTTTATGAAATGTGCCGTAATTTTCAGAACAGTTCTAAGGAGGTAGTTACTGTGATTCTACAAACGATCTCATGTTTCCTAAACGAAAACGTTTTTCAAGCGAGTTTTACTGGAAACAAAGTTTGTTACAATGTTTCAAAGCTGTTCCGTAATAGCACCATTACAACGCGATGTCTCATCTTCCACGTTAATAACGCGCTTCGTATGCTAAAAATAACATTGCTTTTACCCACTTCAGTAACTGAAGTAGGTAAGGTCTGAGTAGCATTTTATGCGAGCATTTATTAAGCAACGACAACATCGCCAAATGGCGAAAGAGAATATCAGTCCAGTGTTTAATTTAAATTATATAGCTACTGATCTACGTACCAAAATGTTCTGAATGCTAATACATATAACATTTTTGATATGTACCAAAAATATAGTACGTAAGCTGTAGATGAAAGCTTGGATTATGCATTAAAAAATTATTTTTTTTAGGTACAACTTGTAGCTGAAGGTGGAATAACATCAATGGCTTGGTCTTGCGAGAAATTCAAAATGGAAGAAGGGGAAGAAACAACGGAGACCAACGGTGGTCATGTGCTAGCAGTGGCTCTAGGCAGCGGCGAGATCGTTCTGATGCGAGGGCATGACGATGTCACTCCGATCCGCATCAACACGGGTTTACGGGGAAACACGCTTGCGATGGAATGGGCTAATTCGAGAGAACTTCTCGCAACTGCTGGAACCCTAGTAGCCGGTAAATTTCAATAATTACCTATATAAAGTTTATATAAATTAGTTTTACTCCATTCTGATTTCTGTGTAAAAAAAGAATAAAAAAAGCGATATTTATTGAACTCACACTTAAATTTATAGGGTCTGATAATAATAAGAACGCAAAATTAGATAAAAATGTTCTGTATCTACAATATCTCGTTTAAAGCCTACTTACAATGTTAAGTACATAACTTGATTTATTCTTATTTCATGAATAGAGGCAGTTTGCCTGAAAATCCGTATACAATTTACGACGAGTACTTTTACGGCCGACTCTATTATGCCTTTCTAGTAAATACGTTCGGCTGTATCCATTTTACGAGCCTACATATCAGCATTAATGAAACTGAATTAGACTATAAATGTGCTTTTAAGTCTACAAAAACATACATTATTGACGGTGTTGTGGGAATTTTAAATAGCTACTGCGTATGAATGTTTAGTATTAAAGTAATAGAAAAAAGCCGATATATGGAATCTTAAAGGTTATGTTTCTTGCATTTACAGAAGCGGGCGAAGCTGAAGATACTCCACCATTCAAAAATGTCATTAAATTTTACTCCGACATTGGAACCCTTATCTACACGGTGCCTGTTCCATACACACAGGTAAATAATAAAATAAAAATAAATTTAAAATAATCTAGCATGATTTTATTGTTTTTAATAAGTAGGTACCTATGATAAAAATATCCTATGTGTTGTTTAAATACTTATATTATTAAAATATTTTCAAGATAAATTTGCGATTTTTTTCAAATTTTGCCCATACAATCTTTAACTATACATATACAACATATAAATTATTATGCGCTAATAGGACATGGGCGACATATTCGGTTCATTTTTGTTAAAAATTATTTTATTTAGCGTTTTATTGGGGAGGAAATCATCATTCACGTAATATATATATTTTATTTTTTTTTTTGAAAAAAAATGACATAAAATGATGTAATAGGCGCGAGTGACAGCCCTGACGTGGGGCCACGCGGCGCGGCGCCTGTTCGTGGGCGTGGGCGGCGCGGTGTGCACGGCGCGCGTGTGGCGCGTGGTGGCGCCGCTGCAGCTGCTGGCGCGCGTGCGGGCCGCAGCCGCTCTGCGCCACCCGCGCCTCGCCGCACGCCTGCCCCTGCCGCCCAGGCTGCAGCCCGCGCTTGCTAGCTTATTTGCACACACTATACGGGTACATGTTCAGTGTTTTTCAATAAATAAATAAATAAAATAATAAACAAATATTTTTACTGTAATTGTCTGATACCGTATTATTTATCATTGTATGCCTTTAAAATGAAAAAAAAAACTAAAAAATTACTATCGTGAAATATGTTGCAGAGAAAATTACCAATTTCAAAATATAAGAGAATACCTTTGTTTTACTTCCTCAAAAGACTAATTTACACTTTATTTAACTTTCAGTGTAACGTGCCAGAAACAAATGAGCTAAGACGTTTCGTATCTCGCCCTCCGGCGGCGGGCGGGCGGCTACACTGCACGATGCTGCGCCACGATGACGAAGAGGCTGGCGCGTATACCTTATATCTTGAGCACTTGGGAGGACTTGTGCCACTACTTAAGGGACGCAGGACGAGCAAGATCAGGCCAGAGTTCGTAATATTTGATCCGCAAGCTGAAGGTTGGTAAACTATTTACTTAATAATTACGAAACTTCTTATAAATAATTCAATAACTTTTAATTAGTAGAAATTTAAAACTCTTTTAGTTATTTCAGAATCTTTGTAAGACCTTAAAAAACTAATAATGTCGCCACTTTAAATTTAATCATAGCCGTATTTTTTTATTTTACTATAAATGGCATTTATTATTAGGGCTGTCAGTCCACTTTCCATCATGTGGCTCGCCAGCTCGATGCCTTATATGTTATAAAACAGCTCGATGCCTTATCTATACTAATATATAAAGCTGAAGAGTTTGTTTGCTTGTTTGTTTGTTTGAACGCACTAATCTCAGGAACTACTGGTTCGAATTGAAAATTTTTTATTGAATAGACAATTAATCGAGGAAGGCTTTAGGCTACATAACATCACGCTGCGACTAATAACTAGCGAAGAAATAATGAAAAAAGTAATCGACGGGGACGAAGTCGCGAGCAACGGCTAGTATGTTATAAAAGACTTCCATTTCTATAGGTATGTACTATACGTGGTTGTTTGTAGAAGGCAAGCTGCCCCCTCCCCGCGAGTCGTCCAGC
>JADANM010002527.1:2651306-2668676 GCA_026213755.1 Eurema hecabe
ATAATTCATTTTAGGCAATTATTAAACTCACCTCTTCTTAACCGAAGAAGAAACAAGAAACCATCAGAAAGTTCCGATGATGACATCCCGAACGGATACAGCGAGATTAACAGCAAAAACTTTAGGGACTTGGAAAGTTTTCAAAAGGCGCAACTAAGAAATAAGGTAAGAAATATCATAAAATCCTTTATGTTGCGACTTATTTTTTTAATTATAAAAAAATATTGTCAACATAGACGTTCTAAGATTGTCACCATAATAAAAAAAAAAAATGGTCGCAGATAAAACGCGCGGGAAACATGACAGCAGCGAATGACAAGAGCACGCGTCGCCAGCTAGTGATGCACAATAAGGCACCTATGTGGAACGAGAACAGTCAGGTCTACCAACTTGACTTTGGTGGCCGCGTCACGCAAGAGTCCGCGAAGAACTTCCAAATCGAATATCATGGCAAACAGGTATATATTCCTTTAATTTTCAGTGAACTGAAAATAGTTATAAAATTTATTTATAACGATTTTCAGCCAATTTTTCAGCCAACGTTAACTTCTGCTTAAATCCGTAAAACGAAGCTATCTCTATGATACAATATTATGCATGTTTCGAGGATAAATAGCGTTGAATCAAACTCTTTTTCAGACGCTTGTTCAATGTTATAGCATGAATAATTGAGAATAATTATTCATTAGTTCTAAAAATGTTTTCAATGCTTGTAATATTTACAGGTGATGCAGTTCGGTCGAATCGACGGCAACGCATATACTCTGGATTTTCAATACCCATTCTCAGCGTTGCAGGCTTTCGCGGTTGCTTTAGCGAATGTCACACAGAGACTCAAATGAGCACTCGCTGTCACCTACAGCAAGCGATTGAGGTCGTATGGTTTCTACAACCGCTGTGGGGCTTAACACGACAACTGAATTCAACCACCCATTGATACAAGAACAATTCACCGATATGAAATTGGAGGGTCATTTTTTGACCTCCATTAAACATTTTAGACGTCTTAAAATAAAATTACAGTGATTTTGAAACCTCCCGAAAAGTTATTTAAAAAACACAACTCAATGATTTAACCAACGTAACAGTGATCTTTTGATAAAGCCAATAGTCCAATTACAGTAATTTAAGACTTCTTCTCATATATGAAAATACATAATGTAACTTCGCCCATTCCAAGCGGAATTTAAAATAATCCCAAAAATATTTTATTCTTTTTGATCCGTCTTAATTAATAGGTACTTATTAATGTTATGTATCGTCAAACTTTGTTATCAATATCTTGTAACACTGTTCAATGCTTTAAATTCGGGTAGTTAATTTACGTGGATACATTGTATACCTGCAAGAAACAATTTACTTATTTCTGACCCTTTCGATTTGGTTGTCGTGTGTTAAAAGAACCCTTAGCGATCATCGCAACTAGTGAACTCTATGCTGTATAAAAGTCTTTTTAGATAAATCAAGACCCTATTTGGGATATTTTTACAACTCCTAGATAGTTCTGTAAATACCAATAATTAAAATAAATATAGCAAAAGCTCGATAAAAGGATACACCAATAACAAGCAGTCAATTTGTTAATTGACTTTCATTTTTGGATTGATTCGTCATTCAAATATCGGGCCTAGTTAGGTAATTTTAGTCTGTCTTATTTCTATTTTTTTCGGTTTTTTCTTCTAATGTAGTACTGAAGTTTGAACACACCGCCATGAGTGAGATGACACGTTTTATTTATTACGTAATACTTAGTCGCCACTTCTTTAGTTGGTGATTAATGATTATATTACTTTAATCCTTAAATAAATATTAAATTTTAAATCTTTCTTAAAGAGATAACTCAGGATTTCAGTATTTGGATGGTTCCTATAACCGATAATAAATCTGTCTGTCGATCTGTCGTTATAGTTGTATTTTTTGTGCAAAGCAACTCCCTAAGAGAAGTGCACTGTTAATTTTTTGGCAAGTTATTTTTGTGTTACGTTTTTAACGAGGTTAGGTAATCCTTTAAAATTAAAAATATTAATTATCTATGTTAGGATCCTATCTTGATTTTTGTAGTTATAGTTATATTGATGGTTAAGTGAGGTGAGATGTGTATAATATATTACATTTATATTTTAATTGTGTCATTTTAATTGTTTAGCAAAAGAAGAATTTTGTTTATTACAATATCTATGACTTGATGTTAATGCATCATTTTGTTGCTGTCATTTTTAAGAACATCATTAAACGTTAAAACTTAAAGCAGGCACTACACTACTCGCGAAGTTCCTCGGCGAAGTACTCGGCAACAGCTCGAAACGGCAATAACTCGGTATAAAAAACCGACAACAAATGGAAGTTGGCCGAGGCGAAGTAAAGTTTGACGAGGTGAGCCGAAGTGCATCTCTACACTATCTAGGGATGATACGTATATACTGGTACAGGTATAAATACCCGGTATGTGTTTACCAGTACGCAGACTGGGTATGTATAGCAGAAACCCGGTCCGTACCCGAAAGGTAGTAATTGTATGGACTATGGTACGGCCCTATGCGGGTCTGACGTCATACCCACTCCCAGTACGGCGGCGACGCGGTCGTTCATACTAATTCATACTTCATAATGCTCGCTCTCTACCGGCCGTTTGGAGAATACGAAGTTACCCGAATGGTTACGGCGCCTCCCGAATACTCTCCATATTGAAGTCGAATGTACGGGCAATAAATACCAAAATGATTCTTGGATACAAATTAGTTCTTTATTCCTATATTTAAATAAAATATAATTAAATAAATATAATAATGTAAATTGCAAAATATAAATTAATTTGAATTAATTGCTTAATATAATATTGAGTAAAATAAATTAGTTAATTGCGTAAAAATGTTAAAGAGTATTTATTTTGAATTACTTCTTTCCGGAAAAAGGAAGATGTTAATTGCATAATAATTATAGCACCTATATAAGATTATATAAAACCTACGAGTATAATAAAATATTTTAAGATAATTTCGACAATATTAATAGTATTAATAAGGATAGGGCCAATTAGGGATGTCGATTCTTTACAAAAAAGATCGATTATTGAATACGAGATTTTAAAAAATCTAAATCCGAAAAATCGATCTTGCCAGCGGTTTCATAGTCGTGAAAATCCCAAAAATCCCATCAATATTGACTGAAAAAATCAAATGTCGATTTTATAAGGTGGTGTATCAATTCACTGAATTGATCCAGTCCTACATATCGATTTAAAAAATCGATTTTTCTGGTCAAATAACCGATTCTTCGATTAATTGATCTCAGATTGCGATGGCAAATTGGATTTTTGGCGCGTTTTAGTTGTAACTGTTGTCGTGTTGTTGTATTGTTTTTGTTGTTTTGCTTATGCGTTGTTTTGTTTCTTGTGTATAACTACAGTAGAACCTCGATAAGTTAAAGTCCAAGGGAAACACAAAATATTTTAAGTTATAGAGGTTTTAAGTTATCAAGGGTCTATGTTAGCGATAGGTTAATAGAGAGGTAGGTATGTACATATTTACCCTTGTTCCTATTTTTCTTCAAATGCCTGACGCATTGATTGCAAAGATTGGTTTAATAAAATACAGAAATTTCAAGTTAAAGATTTCAGTTTCTTTTTTAATGATGAGTGATAATGTCTCATGGATCCCAAATTGAGCCGCAACTTCTTTTCTTTTCAATCCATTTTTCACTGCTTCTATAGCTTTTAATTTATTAGCGGATGTGAGTGTTGTTAGTTTTCTTTTTGAACTCATTTTAAGCAAGTTTTATTATTAAGTACGTAAAGCTATGTTTCCAGGACAATGATCAAAAACTTATGATCTATGTAAGCCGTTGTCTTAACCGCCGCAAAGCTTTAAATTTCTAAGAAGCAAACAAAGGGTGACATAGGTATTGTTAACGTTTACAATTTAACTAGTGAACACGTGCAAGCAATAAATGTACCGAAATCTTTAGTTTTGCACAATATTTCAGTTCATTCAGTCTTTAAGTTACTGAGGGCCACTACAGAGATTACTTATTGAAGTTATAGAGGTTGCGTATTTTGAGTTGAGTTGAGTTGTGAACAAACTATTTTTTGAAGTTATAGAGGTATTTAAGTTGCCGAGGTTTGACTTATCGAGGTTCTACTGTATAAAGTAATTGTTAAGTGTAAATATAGATTTGTAAATTTCGTGCGTAAATAGTTCTAAATACTTATTAACTTTTAAAAATTTAATTTTAAATTAAAATGCCTCCTAAAAAAAGTGTTGCGTGGGATCATTTTATTGATAAGGGTGATTACAAAGCCGAATGTAAAATGTGTAAAGCGGTCTTCTCGTATAAGTCAGGAGCGACAAATCTGACGAAACACATACAAAGAAAACATCTTGCTGTCAATTTAGTCAGGAGGGAGCACGGTGAGAGAAATCCATCTGAAGACACCCAGACACATGCAGTGCAAGTAGCACTGCATGCACCAGCAGTATCTCTAGCTGGCACGAGTACGAGTATGCCAGTAAGAATAAATCCGTCTGGTATATCAGCCTTTCTCCGCCGCGACTGTAATAAGATTAAAAAAGATATCGATGATCATGTGATGAATTTATTTATTTATGATATGCAGACATTTTCGATTGTTGAAGACCGGGGATTTCGGGAACTAATTAAGTTTGCATTCCCAAATTATACTATACCGTCCAGAAAATATTTTGCAAATAACTTATTACCAGGGCTCTATGAACAAGTGAAAACTTCCACTAAAACGGCTTTAAATGATGATGCTCACAGCATTTGCCTTACAATGGACATTTGGACGTCTAGGAATAATGACTCCTTCCTTGCGGTGACGGGACATTATATTAATAAGGATTTTATGCTGCAATCCGTACACTAGGACTGCAAAGTATTAGAAAAAAGCCATACTAGCATATATTTGGCAGAAGAATTAACTAATATAACACGAGAGTGGTCCATTTCAGGTCCTAACGTGGTCCTAGTAGTATCTGATTGTGGGAACCCCCACTAGCTAGCTATTTACATATTTACATAATCCCGTAAATAAAATAAAATAAAAGTCTATACAAAATCGGTTTATATTAAAACTTAACTAAATTATTTCATAAAAATAATTCACGAGTAAACCCGGGTGAGATCGTTGATGCGCGAAGCTGTGGGAAGGACTATACGCGTAGTTATAATTGTATCGGCAGGTATTTAGATATTTAATAGATCATACGATGCCCCTTTCCAATTCTCACCGCTTCCGCAGTCGCAACCTACGTATTGACGGCGAATGCATGCGCATTTTAGCTCCCGTTTCGCGCCATTTTGTAAATTGACTTATTCAAATCCTTTGTTCTTTATTTCACTTTTCTAACTATCAACTTAACTATCGCTGTTTCTTGTTACTTGTGTTTACGTGAAATAAACTATTTAATGTTGAGTGTTATATCGGACTTTTTAATTACCTCCCGGTAGGCACCCACATGATAACGGTGCTAATATCACCAATACTGTGAAACAAATTCTAGGATGGAAGCATTTTAGCTGCTACGCACATACTTAATATTAATTTGGCAGTCCAAAAAGTACTAAATCGCGAAAGAATTGCTTACATTATAAACAAAATAAAGTTAATAGTGTCCTATTTTAAACGGAGCAACGTGGCCTGGCTGAAATTGAAAACTTATCAGGAGCAGGCCAATAAGGTGGTTAAAAGACCCGTGCAAGACGTAGCCACTCGGTGGAACTCGACTTATTATATGCTGGAGAGATTTTTAGATCTAAAGGATGAACTAAACTGTGCCCTGATAAATTTAAATCCCACAAATTGCGTAACTTTAACTAGTTATGAGTGGGATATATGCCAGGCATTAGTATGGGTATTGAAGCCATGCGAGGAACTAACACGGGAAATGAGCGGCCAAAAATACGTCACTGGAAGCTCTGTGATTCCCTTGACAACGGGGCTCACCAACGCTCTGGAAGAAATTGTTGATTCTGCATATCAGAGGGAAAATAATATTAGTGTTTTTCCGGACGAAATCGAAATGTGCCGACAGGATTTACTGTCAGAAATAAACAAGAGCAACCGTCTGGGAAATTTAGAAAGCAGTAAAACTCTCACTACTGCAACTTTTTTGGATCCAAGATACAAATTATATTTCGAAAATGAGAATGTCGCAGAGAGCACTAAAAATTACGTCATCGGTTTAGTTACAGCCATGTTAAATCAAGAAGAAAGAAGAAATGTATCTGTAACTTCCGATTCTGAAACATCAAGTGTACAAGAACCACCGACAAAGAGCTTGATTTGGAAACATTATATTAAAAAAATGTCAGATGTACGACCAGCTGGAACGGCCAATAGCAGAGCTATTATTGAAGTACAAAAATATATAGACGACAACGTATTGTCCCCAAACAAAAATCCGCTCGAATGGTGGCGGGATAACCAAATTATTTACCCTAACTTAGCTAAACTAGCTAAGTTAAAATTAAACGCTATGGCTACTAGCGTTCCATGTGAACGGCTATTTTCTGTAGCCGGTAACATATTGACAGAGCGAAGATCAAGACTCGGTAGCCGAAAACTACAACAATTGCTATTTCTGCAGCAAAACAAGAAATAAATAATAGTAATAGTACCAGGAAATAGGAAATAAATTTATTTGAAAAAAGAAAATAATAAAAAAACAAAAATAATAAAAATTAAACAGAAAAGGAAAATAATTGTAAATACAGTGATTTGAAATATTTTAACTATGTCTGCTAGGAGTTATTAATAAAAGTATTATTTTAAAAGATAGAGTTGATCTTGTTTCTACTTAGTTCATATAATTATAAATAAATCAACTCTTAGTTGACTGTCCTGCTTGACAAGCCTGTTAAAGTATAAGGGAGAGATTTCAATTCACAAGAAATGAGTATTATCCTCCTGCCGCAATCGGGTAAACATAACATTTAGCAGTGTCCCTGTATACCGCGATTTTTTTTTCTGTTTTTTTTTGCAAATTGCAACTCTATGTTAGGTGTATTTATGGTTTTTAAATTTCGCAGTACACTGCAACACTCGCCCATAAGTTGCTACAATGTATTACTACTTAGTACTTATACTAGTCCTGCTAGTGCTTTTCTACTTATTGTTATAATTTTACTTTAGCCATATTATTCGGAAGGTTCGCTTTCATTCAGATATTGTCATCTAAATATTCCAAAGATCGTTCGTTCGATTGAGTTTTTAAAGACGATCGTTAAGGTCCGATCTAAAAAACCTATAGGTTTTTCATACCGGGTTTTAGTACCGGGTACACGGCCATACCCGTACCTTTAGGTCCGGGTATAGAATGTTACAGGTATTTACCATGCCTAACACTATCCTATTCGTCTAACTTCGTTAAACTTCGCGAGTAGTGTAGAGCAGGCATAAAAATAAAATACTGATGCGAGATCAAAGCGCGGGAACAGTTGAATGGTTATCGTTTTCCCGCCAAATGTCCACAGATAAATAATAATATACCCGCGTTGTACATAGTTTTATTCAAATAATATACGATTTTTTTTAATTATGTATTGTAAATTGTATCGTTATTTTTTAAACCAACGCCAATGATCAAATGCTTATCTTATAAGAAAGCAAAATATAGTAAATTACATAGGTTGAATGTGCAATGTTTTTTCTTACTTTGCGAGTTAAGTGCGTGCGTGCAATGTGAATGATAAAAATTAAGATACATAAATACGTTTTTAGTTTAAAAGTTTAAACAACATATCTCTTGTTTATTAATATTGTTAGATTAAAACCTCTTTGATTGTAAGATTACTTTATTGTTTTTAAGACTGCACTTTGTAAATACTTCTTAATATGAATATTGTCATAGTCTATAAATGTGTTAAATAACTTAATTAATGTATGTGTTATATTTGTTTGCATGGTTTTCGTTATTATACTAACATTGATGTATTTTGTTGTGTTGGGCTTTTTTATTAAAATAATAAAATTGATATGGTGTTTCATTATAACTACTACCTATATATTGTGCATGTTGAAGTTTCATTTATAGCTTTTTGAGTTATAAGTGAAACCAGACTTAATAAGTTCTACATAAGTTTTCAAAGATATGGTACATACTCTACGCTGCACTGATTTGTAGAATGCCAAATAACTTTTTTAATTATTAAAGAAACGTTATTGGATTGAATGTGAACAAAACCATAAATATGTATTTTGCACTTAAAACTAAATACCTATATGATATTTAAAAACAACTTTTATTTGAAATATACAAAACTCATAAAAATAAGGTATTGAGAAATGAGACATTTTGGACAGAAATAAACAAACATAAATCATAAACGCATAACTCACTTAATTTATAAAAATTATAAATTATGTAACCCAGTTAATTAGGGCAGGCAATACTTTTAACAAATATTTTTTTACAACTTTCTATACTATATAATAATATAATAAAGAAGTAAAGTTTGTGTGTTTGTTAAATTTTAGGGGGTAATCTCGAGATATACTGAACCGATTTTAAAAATTCTTTCACCAATGGAAAGCCACATTATTGCTGAGGGTATATAAAAAGGGCTATATAATAAACCGAAAAAAAAATTAACATTATCAACAAAGATCAACAAAGTAAGCGTGGGTAAGATAGTTATCTATAACTAGCTGACCTGTAATAAAAATATCTATATTTATACAGCTGTAGATGTGTTTAAATGGATCTAGATTCACAATTTTACAGGAGTTAATAAGATTACAATTATACACTTGAATTGTATTTTATATGAAATGCAAAATCAATTTTTATCATCATAATTATGGCTCATAACAACAACACTACTTTCTTGTACACAATTAAAGTAAAGATTCGTAACACCCAAGTTGTAATTAGTAGATTTTCAACTAGTCTTGTTATTTACAGCACAATTATTATTATTATTATTATAAATAATGTCTTAACACAGTCAGTTCATTTCAAAACACATACATTTTACAATGATTAATCACTTTCACTGTCACTCTGTCCAGGAATGTAGTCTTCATCATCCTCATCGGAAATGTCCAAATCGTCTAAATTTTGGAATAAGGATTCATCGACTTTGACTGCATCTCCTGTAATTATTAATTAATTAGATTTAAGTTACTAAATATTGCTATACACAATATGAGAGTCATTGTTTCTAACACCTATTTGTTGCAGTGGCAATGTAATCAGTGTTTTGTGGTAAAATTTAAACTATAACTGTTAATTAACATAAAAATATATCATATACATATACATCATAATTTAATTACGGAAGAATAGCACGTCTTTACAATAAATTTGTTCTCTAGTTAACAAAAATAAAGTAAATACTGCGAGAATTAAACTAAGTTTATAAATAATTAAATTAATTAATTAAAGCTGTAAATTACCATCATCAAGGAATTTCAAATCAGACTCATTCAATGTAGTGTCTCGTAGGAACAATTCTTTGCCCGTTAGCTTTGCTTTATCCTTTGATTCTTTCTCTCGTTTAGCTGGTATACCCATGTCCATTTCAAACTGTTTGCGCCACGCCAAAAATGACTCCACAGTGACTCGGGTGCCTTCGAATCTTTTCTGAAATAATATATAAGCTTAATTTCAAACAGTAAGTTCCAGAAAGTATCTGGGCATCGTAATGTTATCTAAGAGAAGTCTGTCCAAGATTTCAAGCAAGACTGATTTATAGTGACAACAGACAAATGCACATAAACAACAACATTCAGTTTGATTTTAAAACCCAGAAACATTTCCAAGATGCAATAAACTAAGAAGAATTTTTACAATCATTTATCATCTAAATCATTGTTTGGTCCATATGTGTCAAAATATACAAAAAAAAAAAAATTGAAACTATGGAGTCTCATAGTATATTCGGTGAAAGTAAACCCAGGATAAATAAAAAAAACACAACTAATTACCATTTCTGCTTCTTCATCAGCCTTCTTCTTGGCCAGGACCTGTTCTTCCCTCTGTTTCTTGATCAAGTCCCATTTCTCATTGAGCCACTCTTGTCCAGCAGAAACCAATGTAAAAACCATAACCATGCCAAGATTTTCTTTACCCTACAAGTTTTAGTAAAAAGATTCATCAAATAAATAAAAAATATAAACTTAGTTATAGCTTTATAAACGTAATAAATAATATGTTTAACAAATAATAAATATTTGAAAAAGGCATAATAAAATACACAGATATGTTGCTACATATGTGCTGCTGCACTTTATACTTGAATAAAATAAATGTATACCTGTTCCATTAAATGCTTTAACAATTCATTCTTATCCACTATATCCTCGAAGTTTTCTTCGTTAGATACTTCTACAATTGGTAATTCCTCAGGGTATTTTGGAGTATATGTGAAAATCAACTCACATGCCAAGCCATCCCCATCATCATAGGTTTCCGATTTAATTGGTATGCTGAATTTGTGAATTGGTTCAACCTGCAAAACTACAATTATTCATGTTGTAAATCTGGTGTCAATTTCCATAAAATATTAAATATATGAAGTACACTTACTTTGCATATCTCCACAATAAATGGAATCCAAAGCTTCTACCTCACTGGTCTGTTCATAATTATAGTCCATTTTCGTACAATTATTTCTTCATAAATCCTTAACAATTCTCTTAAGCCGCTTTTATTTTGACATATCAGCTGTGTTTTAAGGTTAACCATAAACTAGAGCCTACAATAACTACATGGCAATATTGCCTTATTTTAATTCTTCCTTTCTAAAAACCTGCCTATTAAAGATTTCGACGATTTTATAAAGTGATAATAAATTAAATTAAATATAGTTGCTTAAAGTTACTTATATATGCATAATTTTGGCTTTAACTCAAACAAATCCTTAAAACTACGAATTCATTAATGAAAATGAATGAATTAATTTTTTTCTGAAACCAATGAAAAGTTAAAAATTAAAACGACAGTAGGTACTAGGTATTAGTATTCTTTAGACATGAGGGACCATTTGTATTTCTATGAAAAAATGCATAAAATCATTAAATAATATTTTTTTATTTATTGTAAATGCGCATTACATATATTTATAATAATTGTCAATAGATTTTTGAGATTGCATACTCTTTACTAATTTTTAAATTGTTGCTTCTTATATTTTGTTATTGCTTTGCGGACCATTTGGGATGCTTCCAGGGACCACCGGTGGTCTGCGGACCACCGGTTGAGAATCACTGCGTTATAAGATTGGATTTCACTATTGTTAATTTACATCTGAGTTTTGGCGGGAATCTTGCGGCGTCTAGTTGTAATCTCGATTGAATATTCCTTTTTTGGTGCATAAAGTGATTTAATGTTTGATTGTGATAGTGAATCATGCAGTAAACTAGCTAATAAGTGTCAAAGAAATGAAGAATTCATTCGAGAGCGCATAGTAGCGCCGTTCCGTTTGCTCCAAGATTCGTCGAGGTTCTTCGTAAAGTTGAAAGTTCACTATCACTTTACGAAGGGCAGAACAAAACGACTGACTGACTCGACTAAAGACGACTTGATGACGATTTTACTTGACTCATTTCGACTTTTATCTTGACCACGTTGCATCTTATTACATTGACATTGGCAAAAAGCTAGACGCTAATGCCATAATATAAGAAAGAAAGAAATTTACATCTGTATTCTGTAGTCTATGGCCTATGCTTATTGAAAATTGAAATTGTTATTGTTTGACGGTTTTTGAATGTAGAATTTAGATTTTAGACTTTCTGTGTTCTGACATTGTTGGGGATAGTTATTTTGTTTACTTTATATTTTTCTTTTTATTAGTTATAAACCTAGCTCATATTATTTTTGTACTAAATTTTCTTTATATTAGATCGGTAAGTTAAATTAAAATCTGTAATTCTATGGTAAATATTAACGTATAATTATTAAACATGTGTATCAACAAATGTTTATTTTAAATTTCATAACAGAAAAGGCTTTTGTTAATTTTTTATAAATTACTAGTCTTTATGCAATTAATGATATATTAAATGAGAATCAATTGTATGTTTAATGTTCTGTAATAATTACCATAAGTTAATACTCATGTTACTTCTTTTACGCAGGCGCCATTTGCAAATTTGGGACCACTTTTTTTCTAAGAAAACTATACCTACCTACAATTTCATATATTTAATGTTTAACCAAGTTTGCCTCTTGCTTTTCCGACTTGATAGAATTATTGTTAAAGTTAATTTTTTGTCGCATTCATAGTACCTATTCATCAGTATTAGGTACGACGCGTGCGCATTTCTATTTTATTATATTATTATATTATTATTAAGATGAAATATACTTACTAGGTACATAATTAAACTAACTAGTGTACTCAATCCATTATCTTATTTGCTAAAATAAAAGGGGAGATCGATTTTCATTTCTATTTGGACCAAAGTTGAGATTGCTATAACGTTCGATAAGCAATCTTGCAGTTTTTACTAAGTTTAAAAATGTTCTATATAGCTAAGATACCTAATAGTGTAATATTTGTTCAGTAATGTCTGATCGTGGTCGCGGTCGTGGAAGGGGGCGAGCTGGTCGCGCTGGTGCAGGAGATGGAGTTCCTCCACCTCGTCGTCCAGGGGAGCAGATGCAAGCAGGACCAGCGCCAAGGCCGCAGCCCCCGTCCGCCTGGGGTCCTCCCACGGTCGCTCCTCCTGTGAGAGCGGGCATACCAAAACCTTCGGAAACCGCTGGCCGCGCATTTCATCGATCTTCAGCTTCGACGCACCCTGGGGATATCGAAATCCAGCAGCAGATGCAGAAACTGGATCTAGGTATTAAAAAACATATTTAAAAGAAAGGTCTTATTCTATTACTGCCCTGAAACTGCCGCATACAGGGCTAAGTACTTTAATAACACAGGTACGCTCCGGGAGATCGTCAGCAGCGTAAATAGACTGCTGGCTTTCTTCAATGACCTGGGGTGGATCGAATAAGATCCCCACCCACACGCAAAAACCGCGCCTTGACGTGGAGTTGCGGAAACTAGCCCGTGTTACCTATACCTATACCTAAGGTCTTATTCAGCATTAACAACAAAAACAATGTTCAAATAGTTTTGTATACAGTACTAGCTGTGTCCCGCGGTTTTACTCACGTATTTCCCGTACCCGTACCCGTACCTTAAGAAAATTACCCAAATCGGTAAAGGCTTCAATTAGTTATAACATGATGAAAAGTTATAAGAAACATAATATATTAACCACACAACAACAAAATGTATTAGTTTGTTTTATATTATTATTATTATATGAGATAAAATACACTGACTAATGTACTTAAAGCCTCATAGATATATTTTGTGCTTATTAGGGAAACCAGAGAATGCAGGCGGAGATCCGGGGAATGTTATAGGGCGTGGCTCCCGACGCGGCGGTGGCAGAGCCCTGCCTGAACAGATGACTGTATTAAGAACTCGTCCTGCTGCTATTACATCTAAAAAGGGTAACCTAAATTTAATCTACAATCTCTGTATAACCTCCATCATATATCCATGATATTTTTTATCTGATTAATAAACAAAAAAATTAATAAATGCTTGGTAAATTTGTTATTACATTATAAATAACTTAAAAATTATTTATTAAAGCATAAGCATATATGAAACTTGTACTTTTTACTTCTACAACTTAAACATAATATTATGTATGTGGATATGGTTTCCTTCCACAAATATAATATTTATATTTTTTCTATTTACTTTTCTGTGAAATTAGGTAGCACCGGAACCCCAATAGATCTGATTGCCAATTATTTTACTGTGGAGACAACTCCTCAGTGGTGTTTGTATCAGTACCATGTGGAGTTTTCGCCAGAAGAAGATCGTACTGGAGTTCGAAAATCTTTGTTGAAAATACATATGGTGAAATATGGAGGGTAAGTACCAATATTATATGTATTATGTTTAAAACAATTATACTTATCTTGTGGTACGTCCTTTTTCAGTATTGATAAAATGACAATTCAATGTTTGTGTACCTGTGGTCTGCAAAAGTATTAAGTTGTAGATAATTAACAATATTTGTTATAGAATATAATAATGATATATATTTATTTTAGGTATCTTTTTGATGGCACTTCAATGTACACTGCCAAAAAACTACCTCAAGATAATATGGAGCTATATTCGGAACGCAAGAATGATGGTGAAAAAATTAGAATTTTGATCAAGGTAATATAACTTTATGAAATATGTGCTTAAATTATTATATGTACATTCTTTAAAACACAGTTTTTGTTACATTTTAGCTTATTTGCGCTGTGAGTCCTGGTGACTATCACTACATACAGATTTTTAATTTAACAATCAGAAAATGCTTTTATTTGATGCAATTGCAATTGATGGGCAGAGATTTCTTTGATCCAGCTGCAAAGGTAACTAGAAAATTATTATTTAAAATAAATATTAAAAAACTATTAGAATATGTTTATTTAGGAATTTAATATATTCTTATTCTTTTAGATTGATATACCCGACTACAAATTACAAATATGGCCTGGATACAAAACAACTATAAATCAATATGAGGATAGACTTCTTATGGTGACTGAAATTACTCACAAGGTATGCATTTATAGTTTGTGTTACTTTATAAATGGGACATAATTATTATGAGATATGTAATACATTGTTATAAGTGAGTCTCACAATTTTTTAGTAAATTATTATCTTTAACAGGTGCTTCGTATGGATACTGTACTGCAAATGTTGCGGGAATATGCCTCTTCCAAGGGAGCGAACTACAAAAGAATTTTTGTGGAAGATATTTCTGGTAGATATCTATAAATATATACAAAATATTAACAATTAAAACATTATATTTTGTATGCCAAACTTTCAGACACAAAGTGCTGATTGTCATATTATTAGTATTAACTAAAGCATGTTGTATCAAGTTACGAGTTACCTAATGCACATTGTAAATGTGCTTACAAAACATAACTATTGATATCGTAATTTACTGACTTTAATGAATACTGGCTGAAATTGCATTTATCTCTTTAATTCAATATATAATTATACATTGTTATAAATTTAAATCCTATGTTTTTAGGGCAAATTGTGATGACTGACTATAATAAAAAAACATACAGAGTTGACGATGTGGCATGGAATGAAAATCCTCAATCTACATTCAAAATGAAGGATGAATCTATTAGCTATACAGATTACTATTATAAGGTATGTTTTTAAATTTCGCATGTACT
Organism: Eurema hecabe; assembly: GCA_026213755.1. NCBI lineage: Eukaryota > Metazoa > Arthropoda > Insecta > Lepidoptera > Pieridae > Terias > Terias hecabe. Next base: position 2,666,552 of record JADANM010002527.1, read on the forward strand.
TTTTTATTCCTTATGCAATGTTTCTTCATCCAACGATATTGATAAACTTTGTATTTGGTTCATAAAATTATATTTCACAACCTCAATATTATTAGGATAGATGTAATGAATGAAAATGTATACTCCTTTTATTTTTTTTTTACAAACTTGTACGTAATTATCTTGGACTTAAAAAAAATAATCGTATGTCGTATTCGTATGTTATATTTAAATGTTCTATTCATATGTCGCGTTGTTCAGAACATGCCTATTAATGCGCTTATCTTGAATTACAGAAATACAACATCCGCATATTAGATGTCAACCAGCCATTACTGATATCGCGTTCTAAGGCCCGTGATATTCGAGCCGGTATGCCGGAACTAGTATATCTGGTACCAGAGTTGTGTAGGCAAACTGGTCTCTCTGATGATATGAGGAACAACTTCCAGCTCATGAGATCTATGGCTATACACACCAAGATTGGCCCGGATGTGCGCATTCAAAAGCTAATGCAGTTCAATAAACGACTCACACAGACAAAGGAGGTTGTTGACGTAAGTGGGTTTTACTTTTTTTTATTTATATATTTCTTTATTTATTTAAAGTAAAGAAGAATACAAGTTAATAAGGCGGGTGTTATCATAAACTCATTTGAGTTTTACCGCACACCCACACCGCACACCACTTCAATACATTAACTGAAAATCAAGTTCAACTTCAACAGTTTGCATTAAAAAATCTTATCTTAATATAAATAAATTACATGTCACATTATTTGTCCTCGATTGACTCCTAAACTACTGAACCGATTTTAAATTAAATTTGCACACTATGTTAAGTTTGCTTCAACTAGATAGGTTAGTTTATTATATGTTAGCAAAGCCAGGCTGAGTCACTGGTATACTTCAAATAAAAGTTTATATATGTTTAAACAATTTATTCATTACAACAGGAGTTGGCGTCATGGTCTCTGAAGTTATCTCAAGATTTGGTGCGCTTCAAAGGCAGGCAGTTGCCAGCCGAAAATATTGTACAGGGTGGAAATGCTAGGTACCCCGCCGGTGATACAACTGAGGGATGGACTAGAGACATGCGGTAATTGTTTTCTTTAGTGTCATTTTCTCGTGTCAGAGATTTATGAAAATCAATGAAGGTTGAAGCCACCAGTGCCCACAGATCCCACAGGACTGCAGTTATTTTTTATATAGTACATATACTCATGGTTTTGTACCCCATGGTTAACCTAGAGCAATTTGCCTTAGAAATGAAAATAAACTTTTCAGTCTTAAAAACAAGACGAATAAATGAAATTCACGTGTACAAGGCGGCCTTATTACATGAAATGATTTCTTCAAGGCAATCCGTTAAATATTATTATGTTCAGTGGCGGCGTAAGGCGTGGGCGACGTGGGCCACCGCCTACGGCCTCGCGGTGCAAGGGGCCTCGCGCCTCAAAAAATTTAAAGCAATGCATAAAACTTTTAAATTAAATGTATACTTGGTAGAGATGACATTAAATATAAGTTCTTCATAGCTAGATTTTTTTTATGTTAGCAAAAACCATACACAAAATTAAGCATCAGTGCGGTTTTAAGTGACAAACATTATTTTTTGGCTCCATTAGCTCTATAAAAATAATCACTGAATCAAGAAATCAAAAACTGTCAATATTTTAAATTAATTGTGTTAACATGATATTTTACCGATGCATACATCATCGACCCCTATTAGTACGAGAGCCCACGACCAAAATTTTTGTCTCATAGCAATACGGCCAAAACCGCATCAAATCGATAGATACGATTATCATGAACTCGAAAATACCAATATCAGACATTTTCCGCGTAGAACGTGTTCTGACCGAATTTTCAAAATTGTCAAAGAATTTTACCGAACTGCATCATAGCAATATGTCTGATTTGCAGACTGTAGTTGAATGATAGTTCTGAGATACCGGAAACATATTTTTCAGACGTTAATGGTGTAGCGCCTTTTTTATTAGTAAATTTTGGTTATTTGATGCGAACAAGATAATTTTAAGACGGAAATGTGAACGCATTAAATTTAGAGACCGTTTTGAAAACGTTAACAAATTTTACCGATCGGTATCATAGCAATATGTCTGAAAATTGTTGGACATGAT
>JADANM010002527.1:2673177-2685534 GCA_026213755.1 Eurema hecabe
TCAGTAGTTTTGGCGTGAAAGCGTAACAGACAGACAGACAGACAGAGTTACTTACGTATTTATAATATTAGTATGGATTCATTGATGAAACTGCTAAAATAGATTTCAGAAATCAATAAAAAAACATATTTTTTTATTGATTTCCGAAAGTTGAACATATAATCAACTCATTCTTTGTAAAAAACGAGAAGAAAGTTGTTTAAAAATTTAACCAAATTTTGAAGTGAATGGTTACTTCAAAATTTGGTTAAATTTTTTTTGGTTCTCTGTAGAAATGTTTTTCAAACTCGTGGTACATAACTGGCTTGTAATACCACGTCTATTACATAGTGTTACTAAAACTATCTCCGTTGAATAAAAATATATCTAATATTGATTTTGTATGTTTGTCCGTTCAGTTGGGTGGAGCTCCATGGACTGTAGAGATACCGATGCCCTCACTAATGGTGGTCGGTTTCGACGTGTGCCACGACACGCGCTCCAAGGAGAAGAGTTTCGGAGCGTTTATAGCTACATTAGACCGACAGATGACTCAGTACTACTCTGCGGTCAACGCCCATACATCTGGCGAAGAGCTCTCAGCTCACATGGGCTTTAATATGGCCTCTGCTGTTAAGAAGTACCGCGAGAGAAATGGTAATTAGTTTTTAACTAAAAAACTTGCCTTTTAAAGTGATATAAGATAAAATAATTTGGATTTGTTATGTAGAGAAAGTATAAATTCACTAGCTTACTTACCTATTTATCTATCCTGCAGGAACATTACCAGGTGTAATAATGATATACCGTGACGGGGTTGGAGACGGACAAATTCCCTATGTATCCAGTCATGAGGTGAGCGTATTTGTAGATATAATTTTTTAAGTGATTGTATGTATGTATGTAGAGGCGGCCTATTTTGTGTGTAAAGTTGGATGATAGATGATGGCAACGTAAATGAATTATTTATATAATAAAAGAACTGGTCAAATTTCAGTAGCAGCAATCACTTTCGTACCGTCATTGACATTTTTTAAGTGGCAAACAAAAAAATATTGGTTCAACAGTACAATAAAAATTGTATTTTGTAATAATAAACACGATTTTTTGTAATTTTAAATATATTTGTGTAAACTATTATTATATTATAATTTAAATGCAAAAGTAATATACACGGTTCAGTGACACCACGAATAACTTGATGGTTAATGTTTTTTGATTTGTTAGATTCTTTTCCGTGGTGCTAACGGAATCACGAACATAACCAGTTAACACGGCTAGTTTTTCATATGTCTCAGGTGAGCGAGATAAAGAAGAAGCTGAACGAGATCTACGGCGGCGCGAACTACAAGATGGCGTTCATCATCGTGTCGAAGCGCATCAACACGCGCGTGTTCGTGCAGCGCGGCCGCGCCGGCGAGAACCCGCGCCCCGGCACCGTCATCGACGACGTCGTCACGCTGCCCGAGAGGTCTCACTCTCTCTCTTTTTTGTCTCTCTCTCTCTCTCTCTCTCTTTTCCTTTATCTCTTTATCCTATCCCACTAATGTTATAAATATTGAAGCTTGTGAGAATGTATGCATGGATTTATGTTTGTTATTATTTTACATAAATTTAGTTGAAATTTGGTATGTAGATAGGTGTAGAGGGGATACCCTGGAGTAACACATATGATACTTCATAGTTCATATCCCGGTATTGCCCGGGGAACGGGAACTACGCGTATACACTAATACTAAACAATGCTTACAGGTTTGACTTCTTCCTGGTGTCGCAAAACGTGCGCGAAGGCACTATTGCTCCCACTTCGTACAATGTCATAGATGACAATACGGGCTTGCAACCAGACAGAGTAAGTTAACTTTTAATATATAAAATTTATCCATGTGTATTCTTTACTTGTAAACTATGTTTAGTCTAGCTAATGCTTTACATAATTTAATTTATTAATTAACTATTTTATAAAAGTCCAAAAAGAAGTGTTTAAAGAAATACAATTAACAGTTTCTTGGGAGCAGCCATCTTACTATTATACCCTAGGCATTCTTAGGCACCAATTTTTCACAGTGCAAAATATGTAATCGCAAATAGTTTTATTTCGTTTCAATCGTGGAATGGAAGACAATAATGTATTATAATTAATTTATTGCAGATTCAGCGTCTAACATACAAGCTAACGCATCTGTACTTCAACTGCTCGACCCAGGTGCGAGTTCCATCTGTGTGCCAATATGCCCATAAGTTGGCGTTCCTCGCTGCCAACAGTCTGCACGGCCAACCACATTATTCCTTCAGCGAAACATTGTACTTCATCTAGTAGCTAGGATGACTTACAAGCAAACACTGAAACACAGTTCATAATAAAATTTGCTCAGGCCCCAGTTATTTAAACAAATTTGTATTGCAAAACTCTTTAAGTAAATTTATTTGGGGCCGTACATTTTATATGGGTTTCAGTATTTGGACATTACTCAACGATCAAACTTATCTTCCATAGATGTTTAAGCTGATTGAGTTTTTTTTTTCATTTTTATTTGTCAACTTCAATTATTAGAATTTAAGATGCGTTTTTGTTGATTTAAGTTTACTATTTTTTTTAGGATTTTAAGACAGAAGTCATTATTTTTCTATAGATATTTAGTGTTAAGGTAGTGGTTGTGTATAATATGAATATACAATTGCATTTATATTTTATAAGAAGGACTACCATAACTGACAGTGAGAGTCACTAATAAAAATATTGTCATAACACATAGTCAATATAAACTCCTTTTACCCACCTACTATATTAAGAAAAGCCAGAGAATTGGTCCTATAAGCCATACTTATTTAAAAAAAAAGTAAGGTTACAGTATGTACAAATTTGTATTTCTTGTTCAGAATGTTTAATGATGTAATTGCATCTTTATTTACCTTGTAATTGTGATACGGATGTTGAATGAAAGTCAATAATTTTGTGATAATTCCTCTAAGGAATCTGTTGAGAAAACTACCCTGTATGTAATAATAATAGTTTTGACACGACCATTAAACTATGATCAAGTACAGTTGAAATAGAAATCTCAAGGAAAATCATTTCCTTTAACTGTTTATTTCGAAAAGCGTAGATTTAAGATTGTATTTTTGTTTCTTGATTTTCATAATTTAAGGCTTAGTTCTGAAAGATAAAAATTGCCGTAAATTTCAAAGCTCTCTTAGACGTGTTGTTAAGCTCCAAGGGTGTTCATGGTGGCGATGGCTTCATCAGATGGCTCACCTGCTGGTTTTTCCTCTATATAAAAAATAGTGTTCCACTTAAGATGCCTGCTTCTTGGCACCTCACCGCTTTTTGGACTAAGTCGTTATATAAAATAAGAGATTGTTAGAATTTACACTAAAATATAATTTTTGTTATGTTTCTATTAATTTCGTATTTTTATTTTGAAACCTTTCTCCTACTATATATTATACCGATGTTATGGCGAGTGAGATCCAAGTATGAAAGAAATGTTGCAAAAAGCCATGTTGGCTTTTTGCAACGAAAAGTTATACTAAAAAAATAAATATTTATGAAATGCAATTATTGAACATTATTAGTTCATACTTAAATTATTAGAGTCCCATAAATAATATATACTAAAAATTAGAAATTGCTGATAAAATTAAAGCTTGCGGAAATTGGGACGTTGGAAGTTTGTTTAATAATTATTTTAGACTTCGTTCCATTCTATTTTTTTTTAAATTGACTGGTTGGTTGCCTGGAAGAGATCACTGAATAGTGATAAGGCCGCCAGTTAACAGTAGCATGTCACTTATATAAAATATCTGTACCCAATGTTATAACGAAGTGTAATAAATAAAGACGAGACGAAAATAACTGGCTTGCCTTTTATGAGAGACAGAGAAACAGAGTTAAGGAACTTCGTTTTAATGATTAAGATGGTGGCATTTTATACATTTCTATTTTAAAATTGTGATATACAAAATGCCCATTTCCCAAAGCCATTTAATATGATATACATTATATTTTGACACTTAACGCTAAAATTTGTCAACTTGTCAGTTGTCATTCTAGTTGAAGTAAATAAATAAATTTTATTTCCCATTTCCCAATAACATTTGAATTCTACAATCGGTAATTAATTAATGTATATATAAAAATGAACCCAGCAGGCTCCGATTTGTTAGAGTCTGCTCATAGCGGCGATAACACTGAACCAAGGTATAAAGGACGATAAATCTAACTCATTTAGCATTTACAATAAATAAGAAGATTAATAAGTAAAAGTATTTTGCATTACAGAGAAACATCTCCATGTGTGAGCGATGAGTATTCAAGACTCCGAGAACAAGCCATAGTAAACTTTCAAAAGCCCAATTTACCGAATGTAACGGTTCCTGAAAGGATAATAATTTGTTTAGATGTTTGTTGTGATAACCAAAACTCATTGTTTCGCTTAGGTGATGGCACTACTTTCACGCCTATAAATATGCTAAAAAGAGTACTAGACTTCTTTATTCATTCTAAACAAGCTATAAATAAAAGGACAGAATTTGCTTTAATAATATTAAGAGATGCTGATGCATATTTATTGCAAAATTTTACTACCAATGTGAAAGATATTATAAACACCATAGATTATCTTCATGTTGAAGATTGTAGTTCAAATACTTTTGACTTTAAACATGTAATTGATATTATTAAAAGAGAAGTAGAGATTCCTGAGTATAAGCAATCAGACTGCACTGTTCCTCCTCCATATATAGTAAGGATGCTTGTTCTATATGGACGCTCAACATGTGTGCCACTGATTAATCAAGAAGACACTTACCTCACATTTTTAAAGAATCAAATGTATTTTTATTTAGATATACTTTTTGCTCACGAAGAGGATTGTAATGTAAATAATTGTGAAGAAATTTATGATGCATTGCAGGATTTGGACAATGGTTATTCTTTTGTGTTTGAAGTATCAAGAAATGCCACTAAAATACATGAATGTATTGCTAAATTATTAGCTCATCCATTACAGAGACCTTTGCAGAAAAATACTAACTATTCTTTTGGTAGTAATCATTAAATTGTAAAAATGTAAGACTAATAATTATAATATGTCCTATGTCTTGTAAAAATGAAAAATATAGAAATAATTTTAAAATGTTTATTTAAATCATAAAAGGGTTATGTTAACGTATAAAATGAAGTCTTGTACACACATTCATTTTGCAATAATACAGTATTTTTATTAAATAATTTTCATACTAAACATTCAAATATACTATATCAAATTTATGTATTTTACTCAATCCAGCACAGCCATTTGTTTTCTTCCTCATTTGATATTGAACATGCTTATATAGTTAAATGCAATTTCTTACTGATTAGAATATTTGTATCATACCTATCTTAATTCAGTTTAAATCTAATACAACTATTTAATTTGCTTAAATATAATGACTAGGGTGGTGCATGAAATTTGATCCTATATTATACTATATCATTGTATATGAAACATGAAAAATTGTTGCTGTTCGTAAAATTCAGATCCCATTCAACATTAAAAGTTTAATTACTCTATAGTTTTTATTAAGGTTATATTACACTAACGTTTATTTCGTAGATTTTTTTAACATACATACAAAGATAATTTTCTGGCGGTAATGATAAATATATCCCATAAAAAGAAAATCTAATATAGGAAAGGTATCAATGAGTCTCAGATATACGAATCATTTTTTATTCAAAAAATCAAACAAAACTTAATCAAACTATAGTTAAACACTGCAGTAAATAATAAAAAATAAAGTAAATTGTAAATAAAGCATACAAAATATAATATTTACACTGATTGACTTATTTGACAAAAATCAAATGTGAATAATATTTTTACAAGGTCATAAAACGCATTTTATTCATTGATCATTTAAATTATAAGACTTGAATTTGCTAATATAATTGCAAGTAGTTTAATTTTTTTGCAAAATTATTATAAATTTAATATCAAACGTAAATAAGTACCTGTCATTCACAAAATTATTTATCAAATTCAAATAGGTAATTGCCGGATTTTATGTAAATATGATTCCATAGCGGCCTCGAGGCATTGTGAATATGTGATATTAAATATTTGTAAAAATGAGCAAGCTAATTTTTGCAAATGAACATATATATATTCCAATCATATTAATTAAAACCAAAAATTAATATTGGGTATTAAGTATGCATAGTATATTAGGAGATTCTAGTAGATGTTCGGTATACAGAAATGTATGTGAAATTTCGCTAGTGAATCATATTACAAAGAAAACAGCAAGGACTAAAAGTTAAAAACATCATTTTTATTACATATAAAACATTCTAAGCCAAGTATACCATGTGCAGCATATGCAAAAAAATATAAATAATATAATAAATATAATATGAGGGCCCTAATATCACTTTACTGGCACTATTCGACAAATACCTTCTAGTTTATATCATATTTTAAAATTTATCAATAAAGCTTTAATGATTAAAAAACATTTTTCCAAGATATAAAGAACATCTTTTGAAAGCAGGTTTTGTAGGAAAATTAAATAAAAACCACAAGATTTCAGTTTAAATATTAATGTTAACATTCCTTAAATTTGATACTGATTGATTTATAAAAGAAATAAATAACTTCACATATCAGTCTCAATACTTTAAAATATATTTACAGTATAAATTTAGATCATCGTAAGAGAATACAGAGTAAAATATTTTGTTGGAGACCAAGCACAAAACTGAAAAGCTTTATCGTTGTAAGCTCTAGTTGTGAGCTGTAAGCCGCGAGACGCGAGTTCACATACAAAAAATAAAACGATTTCTTTCTTCCTTCTCTTTCTCTTTCAATATTTTTATCATTTTCAATTCTGCGAGGATAGAACATTTGTTTTAACCTCCTTGAGCTAAATTCTGGAACTTTATTAACTGAAAATGTAAGTCTATTCCGTTCTAACAACAAAGTCCCTTTTTAACAAATGAATACAATCCTTCGCACACTGGAGCAATTTCTCATACACGTAAAGCATGTTTTACATTACTTACTAAATAAAATATATTTTACACAGGACTAATACGAATTCAATCAAATCGGCTACAATACACAATAGTATTTTTCTACAATAAAAATATTAAGACGGCAAATCATTCCAAACATGACATTAGCTTATTTTCTACTACTCTAGGATTTTATGTACTGTATTCATATTATACATTTCTAATTAAAATGAGTATATTCCGACGCATAGTAACAATGTTTATTTATTAAAGACTTTTAAAAAGAACTGTGAGTGCTTATTCGATAACGCAATTATTCGTATAAGTAATGGTAAATTGTGATATCGATATGCGATGCCTTAGTTTGAAGAATTTCTATGTCGTGGAAATCTCATCTGCTTGGAGATGGGAAGACTAGATAAATTGATTGAGTGATTATTTTACAAAATATTCTAGGACAGTTTTTGCCTGTAATACTAGAATCTTTTTACCACCAATAAATATCTTTAGTACCGATTAATTTCAAATAGTGTCCTTATATCACCGAAAAGTACAATAGAGTATAGATCAAAATATCCAACTTTAAATTGAACTCAATTTTTGTTCTAGAACATTCTAGAATCTAGATTCTAGATGTATCATGAAAGTCATATTATTTGAAGTGATGACGAACACGACGAACTTATATGTTTATTAAATCCATAGTTTAAATAGGCCGGTATTGCGAAAATAGTACTAGGCAAATACCTTCGATTACACAACCAGTAATTAATGTTATGTTATGTTCTAAAATTTTAGCATGGTGAAATCGTGCATAAAAATGGAGTATCTAATGTGGTTTGGAAATGTATTAAAATCTGACATACTCATTCGCTCTTGTAGTACAATTTTATATATATTTACACATTATAAAGAACATTTAGTTTCACATACTCTATCTAAATGTTCAATGACCTGTAACACTATGTATGTAATGAGATATTGATGTGTATTGTAACAATTTTACATTTACGCAGAATGGAATGTCTACTCTGTATAATATTCAGTCTTATGATAACAATGAACTGTTGACTAATTATTCTTCGATGTTGTTAGTTTTTGGATCAAAGTATTCACAATTTAGTAAAATTGTTGGCTTTAATTGTACCTTAACTAAAATTTTTAAGTTGGCCAAGAGAAGTCTGACCGCTTTATTAAGTCTATTTATATAGATAGTTGCTAAATTTTCTCATGTCAATTAACATTCATTATGCAATATTTTTATTATTACATATGATTTTTTAATTTCGGTGTGCACTTTACAGATTTGTTCAATTAAAGAACCTTAGTTGAATAACTTGGACATCAACGCAAAGCCAGACAAGAATTACGTTGTCTGTTTTGAAACAAAAAAATAAACGTTGATAAAGATGTAACAATGTTTTTTTACTAAAATTATGAGTAAATTGATTACATTGTTAACGTACAAAGGTAATGTATGTTTAAGGCAATTTTTATAAATTTTTATATCAAAAACACTGTGATGGATCATGAAGAGCCTCTGCTGACTAGTGAGTCCAATAGTAATTTGTATTAATTTTTGCTTTGGAACAAAATTTATTTTTTGATTCATGGGATATGTTATTTAAATTAAATTGAGTCCCCGGAGCTACCAGACCTATAAATAGATTAATACTTCTTTACTGAAGTTCCAAAGAATGATTACAAAAGGAATTCGTTTTTAGTTAAACGAAAACCTTGTTCAATCTGACAGCTCTGAGATATTATAACCGAAAGCAATAATACTTGAAAAATTCTTACAACTCTACATGACTACATTTACAATTTAGAATAGCATATCAATTCATCCGATACAATCGCACATCACAGAAATTGTCATAATTATAATTATATACATTTTTTATATTTTAACGAGTAAGTGTGTGTGAATGAAATACATGGTCTCATTATATGTGAAACTGCTTTGAAAGTAATTGAAACTCTTTGACTTTTTAACCGATTTCAAAAAAAGGAGGAGATTTCTCAGTTCGACCATATATATGCTTTTTGTTATTTCATACTGTTTGATTTATTTATATGTAGATAAGCAATGTAGGCACTAGGAGAATATTCCACTTTAAATTATCCTTCTTACTTAGGCATTATTATGCCAAGTTTAATCATTGATAGTGTTGTAGCATCAATCTGTTACTATTCTTAAAGTTTTGAACGAATTTGATGTTATGAAAAAGTCTTTGAAAGTTGATTTTATATTGGACTGTTGTTACATACAATGGGTGGTTGTTATTAAGGAATATTAATGTAGTATACCTTTGACTAATTTCTTATATTGGGAATGTGAATACCGCGGACGCATCATGACTTGTTACTAAAGGTTAACAAGGAACTAATTTCAGTTGACACTTGAAGAGTTGTGGACCTTGTGAAACCTCTCTCACCGATCTTAGCAGTCTTTTTATCCAGTTAGTTAGTCCACAGATTAAAAAAGATCAATGAAAACGCGTCGCGATACACTATCACAGCGGAACGTAGAAGCGGCATCCACTATAATTTAGCACTTGGTTCGTCTTGATTCACAATCACATTCACATCATTGACACGGTTATGGGAGCGCGTAGCACTTGCAGGGTCACAGCACGCAGGCGGCGAACACCGCCATGGCGCGTCAGGGCGGGGGCTGGGCGTGGGCGGCGTTGGGCTGGGCCTGGGCCTGGGCGTTGGGCTGGGCCTGGGCTGGCCGCTCGGGCAGCGCGGGCGCCGCCTCCTCCGAGTTAGTGCCGCCGCCGCGCGTCCGCATCACGTACGCGTATGTGCGGTACCTCTTTATCTGGAAGATATAAATAGATAATTAGCGTATTTATAATCTGACTAGCCGTTCCCTGCGGTTTTACCCGCGTAGTTCCGGTTCCCGGGGCAATACCGGGATGTAAGCTATCCTATCTCTCAAGTTGGATCGAACTGCACATGGTATTCGAATTTTATTATAATCGGTTAAGTGGTCTAGGAGTCCATTGAGGACAAACATGGTGACACGAGATTTATATATATTAAGATAAGCTGTTAATACAAACTTAGTGACTGACATAACCTTAACAGCAACTATAGTTTCTTGCCGGTTTGTCTCTATAGAAACTGCCTCCCTAACCGGTGGTAAATGTTTTGCAATACCATGACGATTCAAGAGGGTTACTAAATGTAGCCAAGATCTATAAAGATACTTTTGACTTTTTTAACTTTTATTCTTCGTAATACTTACTTCAAACACGAGGTAATGGTCCTTATCCCGGCAGTGCTGCTGCTCCCGGGAGTGATCGCGCGCATGTCTTAGCGCAGCTAGCTCCTCCTCCAGACGAGACACGCGTTCTTCGTGGTCAGCCAGTTGCTCGCGCTACAACATTATATATATAATTTACATTTGTATTTTTCTGGGGTCTGCGTGTTGCTATGTATTGTATAAATGTCCTGAAAATATTTATTTATAATTACTAGCTGTGTCCCGCGGTTTCACCTGTAAGCTATCCTATCTTTTAAGTTGGATCGAACTGCACGGTGTGCGAGTTTTATTATAATCGGTTTAGTGGTTTAGGAGTCCATTGAGGACAAACATTGTGACATGAGATTTATATATGTCACCGGAAAATAACAAAAACAGCAAATTTATAAATCTCCTAGGAAATTTATAAACCTTCGTGGGATTCTAAATGAGAGATAAATTGTATTATTTTACGGCCACATTTTTGCAAATTTAGAATCCAACGAAGGTTTATAAATTTGCTGTTCTTGTTATTTTCCAGTGACATATATATATTAAGATTTATGTAACTGACCATAGACAGTTTAGTGTGTGAGCAGGGCAGCAGCGGGCGCTGGAACTTGCGCTGCGAGCCGACCGCGCCCGCCAGCGGCGGCGCCGAGTACGCGGCGCACACGAAGTTTATCGTCTCCACCCACGAGTTCAGCTCTTTTGAATCGCTGTAAATATAAAAAAAAAATACATTTATTGAAAAACATTACATAATTTACATTTGCACAGCTTCCACAGAAGGTTTCCCTGTGTAGTGGAAGACTGGCTCCTTTAACGTTATCTAATAATGTTTAGTATTTATACATACATGTTGTTAGTATAATTACTGCATTAATATTAAATGTCCATGTGGGTTTGTGTGTGCTTTATGTGTGGATTGTCAGTGAGTTGTGTGTGTTTGTGTGTGTATTGAAGGTGACCTGGCTTTATGTTAAAACATATTCGAGAATCTTCTCCGTCGAAGCGTAATCGAGCTTCTGAACCCATTGGTGGATGTACTTTTTAAATTTATTTTTCGTGCAGTTAATGATGCTACTTTCAATCTTAAGTATCTGATTGTATGTATAAATAAATAGTACGGAAGAGTATAAAAAAATACTCAAGATTATGATACATGTTAACACTGAGATATTTCAGAAGCTGATTTCTTCAACGGTACTTTGAAAATAAATGATGATTACAATTAATTAGTACTTTTGTAATGACACTTATTTTTAGATCTAGGAATAGGTGTAAAGATAATTTGTTTGAATATATTATACTTATTGAGTTTATTGTACAATAGCCAAGATTAATGTTCACACTTTTGGACATTAGGGAATATAACATTTTAAAAAAATCTTTGGACTATATATAACCTTTATAATATATTATGATTTCAACCAACTTAAAAGGAAAATCTCTATGTTTAATAAGTTTATCTACATACTACTGCATTAATAAATTATACCTCTTGGTAAAAGGTTTTTAATACTATGACGATTCAATAGTGTTACTTTATGTAGCCTAATTGAATAAAAATACTTTTGACTTTACCTCGTTTGAAATAAATATTCAGCTTGGTCGGCAGTCTGCAACCGGAATACGTGCTGTTTTTTCGTGTAGTCAGTCGCTTTTGTTGCTAGTGCGTGATGTATTCTACAAATTGTAATTTAAACTGTTTTAATATATAAAATCTAAGACACGCTAATATCTGAAAATACAAAATTATTAAACATATTTTTGTATAGCTACAAAATTATGAGAAATTATTATATATTTATTACACTTCCATTATGACAATGAGAAGATACTTTAGTTTAGATTTATAAATTAAAAATATGTAATGATTCTTTTTTATTGTTTTTTATATTGTTGAATATATTTTGGACTCATATAAATTAGTTGCTACCATTTCGTTGTATCATCAAACATTTTCAATGTGAATATAACTATCGTGCGAAAGATATATTATTCCTTTATGTGCAATAAAGGAATTTTAAAACTTTATTTTACTATTGTATGGTTACCTTATGGCATTGTGGAGGTTATCGGACATTTGACTTCTTCTAAACCCATGTTCGTCTTTGTGTAG
>JADANM010002527.1:2696695-2721185 GCA_026213755.1 Eurema hecabe
CGCGCCGCGCGCCTCGCCGCCCGCGCCTGCTGGCGTTTCTGCGTCCCTGGTAACATTTTATTAAATGTATCAGTTGCTTACACTAATAATTATAATTGCATAATTAATACTGCTGGCGTTTCTGTGTCCCTGGTACCATTATATTAAATGCATTACTCGGTTTTACTCACATATGTATATATGCATATTTATATTGAAAAATTAATATTGTATTCTCGGGTTGCCTGGAATAAATTACTTCAAGTGTGATAAGGCCGCCTATTATACCCCAATTAAAAAAAATCCCTCCAGCGGAATTTCAAACAGCTTATATCTTAAAAGTTAAAAATAAAATAAGAATTCTGAATACAATTTGAATTATGCTGGCAACTTCTTAGATAATCTATATCTATACTGACTAATATATAAAGCTGAAGAGTTTCTTTGTTTGTTTGAACGCGCTAATCTCAGGAACTACTGGTTCGTATTGAAAAATTCTTTTTTTATTGAATAGACAATTTATCGAGAAAGGCATTAGGCTACATAACATCACGCTACGACTAATAGGAGCGAAGAAATAATGGAAAAACATATCAACAGGGACGAAGTCGCGAGCAACAGCTAGTGATGAGGTCACATTAAAAAAAACCTAATAAGATAAATAGGTTATTACAGCGCCCACTGCAGCGGCTGCGTGCGTATCGCGTGGTAGAGCTGCTTGAGCGTGTCGCGCGGGAAGTTGTCGCCGTCGTTGAGCTCGGCGAGGTTGTCGACGAACTCGGCGCACGACATGCGCCGGAACGAGCCGCCGCCGCACCCGTGCAGGTCCGTGTTCAGCAGCATTATGGCGCACGTCAGCGTGTGCACCGCGTCTGGAAGGCACGTATATTTATTATTGTACATTGTACTTTGGTATGATATCATTTTAAAGTTTAAATGATGATTTCTTGTGTAACATCAAGCATAGAAGATAAAATAAATTAATTATTAAACGACCATAGTCTGTTTATCTATATTCACATAGATTATTATAAATACGTGAGAGGTACCAGGGCTGCAGCAACTTGGCAGATGAACTAGATTTTTTTCTTACGTATCGCCTATAATGCGTGCAAAATATTACTTCATTGTTTTTTGAAAGGGGAATTTTAATAAGACTGAAGACTGTATATTCTTAGTCTCAAAAAGCGGATGGTTCTTCAGTATCAATATAAAAAATGCATATACGGTCGCATTGAGAAGAAATCTTGTACTTTTTTTCGTTCGTTTAAAATGAGTTAGAAGTAGCAGGGCGAGTTGCGAGTTACCTTGCGAGTTGAAGGAGCCGGGGTTGCACTCGAGGTAGCGGCGCGAGAAGTGCACGAGCACGCGCTCGCGCTCCTGCGTCTCGCCGCTGAGCGCGAACCGCGACAGGAAGGCGCGCAGCGCGCAGTCCAGCGTCTCGCCCGTCAGCTCGAAGTGCCGCACGTACTCCTCGGCCACGGCGCGGGAGAACTCGTTACTGCAATATGTTTCATTTTAGTTTTATTAACAATCTTCCAGGTATTAGTAAAGTAAAAAGTGTTTAAGTTGCTAATATTTTACAATAAAAGAAAGAAATATTAGACTTCGATTTAGAAGTATATTATTTCTTAGCATAATCTGTCGTCATGTCAGTCTTAAAATATATGTGCGCCGGTAATTTACTTAATACATTTTTGAATATGTATTTCGTTTTACACACTGTATCAATTTAAAGAATTTAACAATATGTGTTATGTGGCTGTACCATTTTGTAAATATATAAATATTAAATAAAAATTATCAGTTACTAAATATACATAATATTTTAGTTGTATTAGTCTTCTACTAGATGAAACTAAATTTAACTGCAACATGTTAAAACATTAGACTTCTTGAAACCGTCGAGGTGGTACAGTCGTTTGGCGAAATATACACTTTTTAGGTATTATTCATTAACTAGAAGAAACTCACTTTTTACTCAAATGTCTCGAAACATCAGACTTCTTGAAGCCGTCGAGATGGTACAGTCTTTTAGCGAGCCTCTCAGCTGAAGGGATGTCCACAGCCTTAGGGCTGTAGTGGAATGAATGCAACGAGTCGCCGTCGGAGCCCTCGTCTGAGCCGGCGTCTGAACCTAATTCCTGAAATTGTATGTCAATTTTTATACATCGAATTTTTAAATAGGTATAGAATTATACTCAATACATTTAAATGGAGCTGCAATTTTTTAACTTCAAATTAGGATAAGCAAGTTTTTGAACAAAATTCATGTACATAGCATAAAACATGGTAAAAAATTTTAGAGATGTGCAGGTACACCCGGATAAAATAGTGAAGACAGAAAAAAATATTTTATAGATAAAAAATGGAAGAACTATAGGAAAAAGTTTCCTTACAACTTCGCAACAACAATCACAACGGGCTATAAAGAAACCACATATCTTTCAATTAATTATCTTAGAACAAAGTATCACCTGATAACCCTGATTCTCCGGTGACGTGCACCCATTCTCCTTTCCGTTTTGCGCGTAATTCATGTTATTATTGTTCAAGTTGTCGTTATTATTGCCGCCCTTGTCCGGTCCTTTCACTTGTATCACTATCCTGTAGTCTTTCTCGCCGCCATTGAGCGTGACGTCACTGCTGTGGTCTGAGAACGTCGAGTTCGACTTGGCTCGTTTGTGACACGGCTCTGAGACTAATATAGTCGAGTCTGAGTCGGAGGGATCGGATAGTTCCATGCGGGGGCACTCCCGGCCCGCGTCGAACATGTCGTCTTGGTCTTGGAAGTCGGGACTAGATATGTTAGATACGGCCTCTGAGAGACTCATATCACCTGCAATAGAGAATATCTTTATTGGTTATTTTAAATATTGAAAATGGATACACAATTTATTACTATAGTAGGTAGTTAGGTAGATGTAAAAGTATTTGAATGTGTGCAAGTGACTATTTAATTATTCAATCAATTAAAAATATATACACATAGTTGTACATACGCGTTTTGTTGACGTACATTTGCGTGCGTCTATTATTATTGAGTAATAATTAAAACTAATAATAATAACTAAGTATTATTAGTTTATTAATTTTTAGTTCAACTTAATGATCTTCTTTTATTTTTTAATCTAAATATATATAATTCAAAGGCGACTGACATAGTGATCTATCAACGCACAGCCCAAACCACTGGACGGATCGGACTGAAATTTGCAGTGCAGGTAGATGTTATGACGTAGGCATCCGCTAAGAAAGGAATTCCCGAAATTCCCACGGGAACGGGAATTAGCGGGAAAATTCTTTTGTATGAAAAATCTAAGCCGCTTAAGTTAGAAGCTTGAAATTCGGCATGCAGGTACCTTATTAAACTTAAACGTTAGTAGCAACAGTATATTGTAAAATTCCCACGGGAACGGGAGATAGTGGGAAAAAACATTTGTATGAAAAAATCTAGGAAAAAAAGGATTATAAGGGAGGGAAGGGGATCAAAGTTTATATGAAAGTCCACGCGGACGGAGTCGCGAGCAACAGCTAGTTTTAATATACGTGCGTACCGAATGTTAGTGTACATGAGCGTAAAGAGTGCGGGCATGTGTGCGTGCGTGCACGTACGGGTGAGGTGGTACGTGTTAGATATAGAGTATAGCATAAGAGTATAGTAACCGTTGAGCGTCCGATGGTGGTGCGGCGCGAGGTGGCGGTGCGGCGGCGTGGCGCGCGGCGACAGCGCCGACCACGACGCCGACGTCGGCGACGCGGGCGACGACGACCTGCACCGACGATAAGCGATCATCACCTTTATATTAGTTCGATTTTGACTCTAGCCGCTAGGTCAGTGATTCTCAATCTTGTTTTGTTGCGGCACATACTTAACGATTTCCAAATTTGGCGGCACAGTGGTTGAGAGTCACTGCTTTAGGTTAAGTATCTTCATTGAAATTATCAAATAAGGTAGTACTCCTGGACCCGCGCATAGTCGCTTTCTGTCTCTGTGGTCCTAACCACCGGTAAGTTAAGCTTCTTTACAAAAAAATCTAAACGTGGAAAATTAAATAAATAAATAATAATAAAGAATTTATTGTTTACTAAAAGGAGAAACAAAAAATGATTTGCTATTATTGTATTTAATATCAATAAAAAATTACGGAACATACCTTTGTGACATGCCATCGGATATAGAGGTAGAATTGGACGTAGCGGAACCGTTACACTGCGACACAGGCGCGTTGTACGTCCATACGATTCTGAAAAACAAGAAATTATTATTAGTTACACGCGTGACTATTTGATAAAAGATTGTTCTAGTAGTAGATACTCTTAAAGCGATGTCAATGCCTATTTTCATGCAGTCTACTTTTAAATTGCTTCACAATTTTTTAAAACGTTAAGTAACGCCACCGTTATCTATGTGGGAACGAAATATAAAACGCTTTCTAGCCTAGCTAGTTCATTTCACTGTGTGAGGCCCAAATAAAAAATAACAGTCATTTTCATATACAAGATTTTAAAGGAAATTACCGTTTAAAACATTAAAACGTGCATATGCAATTGAAGCAATGAAATACTAGAGTGTCAATCATTTAATTGTTATATTAAACGTTTGTATATGTACGCGCGTCTCTCTCTATGTGTGTGCGTGCTCGTGCATGTGTGTGTGGGTCTATGTGGGTGCGTGAGCTCGTGAGTGCGGAGTATGTGTGTATGCGTGTGGGTGAGCATGCGCGTTGGTGCATACGTGGGCGTGGGCGTGTGCAGTGTAGGTAGTATACCTGTCGCGTGTTCGTATGTGTATGCGAGTACGTGTGCATGCGCGCCTGTACACGTGTATAGTAACCGTCAATTTCCTTTTGCGGTGAACGAAACCTGCGCAGAAGTCAAAAATAAGGTATCGAGGTAACGGCGCGGCGCGCGGGGCGCGTGATTGTCGGATGCTCGAGCGTTGATTGGTTGTCCCAGCCGTGTTGTCTTTCTCGCACCAATACGTCAATTACGAGCGCGATTCTACCGATGCGCAGCTATTCTCGTCCAGCGCTAAACATAAATTACGTACCTGTCGCGCTCGTCGGAGTCGGAGCGCGGGCCGGGCGTGGCGGAGTCGGGGCGCGCGTCGAGCAGCGTGTTGAGCGACGACGTCACGTCCTCCTCCAGCTCCACCGCCACCGCGCTCAGCGACGACTCCTTCTGGAACTTACCAGCATCGTTACCTTGCCTCACACACACTTACATTTACATACAACACTTATCTTATTGTTTTTTAATGAGGAACATAAGAAGCTAAAATTTTATCATTTAAAATCTAAATGTTTATAACCAAGTTAGGTTAGGTTAACAGCCTAATATTATGTGTGGCTGTCGGCTGGTAAAATGTAATTAACTCAATTATTTTACAGGGATTAATTTTACGGAGGAAATATTAATGGAAAATTATAAAAGTTGTTGCGTTTTTTACGAATTTCATATACACCTGTAATATAATACATACATAAAAATAAACATTAAATAACAAAAGTACCTGTAAGTGATCTTCTGACCGCGACGTCCTTACAATTTGTTGTTGCGTTCTTGATGAGATTTCTCCTGTCGATGTAGCGCCGCCGGCCGGCGAAGCAGGTTGTGAATTAAATCTGAAAGAGAAATACAAATTAATTAATACTAATAATACGTTTCTTACGAATGCTGCCTCAACTATGAAAGATATATTTTTGAGTTCTAGAGAAAATATATTGAGCTTAAAAATGCCTAGGTACAAAAAAGTCAACGACAGCGTATGTTTAACTTTTAATATTTAAGTTACAAACATAAAAAAGGATTATTAACATTATGCCCAATGAACGGGTCATCTAGTGGTAGATAAATAAGAGACATGCGTACAGTTTGCTAGCATGGTCGCCGACGAGGCCGGTGTCGGGCGACGAGTTGTGCCGCTGCGAGAGTTCCGCGCGCGCCTGCCCGCGGTTCTCCGCCGGCGACGCGGGCGTCGAATTGTATCTGAAAATGTTACAAGTCAAACATATCTTCATTCAACTAGGCTACATATACCTAGTTTTCCAATTAAAGCACTATAGCGCATTGTACGGCGTATCGTAAGTCCCTGTGTTCGCTATCAGCTGATTCATAACTCCGTGTGAATTCTTTCTCTGTCTCTCTAGTAGGTACTTCAAACTTCAAAGACATACATAATGCACGTGAATTTGAGGCGGTGTGGCCATCCAAATATTGAATATCGGAAAATAGTTCTTAACACACTCTATATAGATATTTTTTTGACTGTACCTGTGATAATGTGTCCGATGTGTAGGCGCGTGGTGGTTGTGATGTGGATGCTCGACCCTCGACAGGTTCAGCATGAGGTCCCCCGTCATCATGTACGCTTCGAACTTTGGCTGGTTGGCTCTGGGCCGGCGTACAGCCCTAGTGTCGTCTGCTAGTAGTGCCTCGCAACTCTCGCCGGACTGAACGCCGGACCCGTTGCTCGATGAGTTGCTCGACGAGTTGCTGTTTGAGTTGCTAGATGGCGGCGAATCTGGTCTGTACAACGATTTGTTGGTTGATCGATGGAGCGATATTTTTACTTGAGCTATTTATTATTATAATAAATTATGTAGGTACCACTAACTTCGATAGCGTCGTTACATCATACAAATTCTTCGATAAGCGTGGGGAGATAAGTATTATTTTTCATATTTCTTAGACACAGAGGCGTAAATCATGCAGGGCGTATGAAGTTGAAATAATTGTTTACACGAGAATTTATTTTGTTTTCTTATTAAATGTAGTGGGTGTTCTCGTGTTCCGATAAAGCACTCTTATCATATCAACGGTGTATTTTTAGAACAAATTTACATGTTTTATTGCGAAGAAGAATCATTCGATAAGATAATATTGCGTATGCAAATTAAAATAACGTAATTTGCATGGATTCCCTTGGCGTTTGTTTTAAAAATGTATCAGAATCGAGAGCTTAAACATTTTCAAGAGCCATTACAGATATAACACAAACGAATCGCTTTAACAATTTAATTGTAGTTTTCAACAAAACGGATGAGACTCTCCAGCTATAATTACTAGTTTCGCTTCGACTGAAATACCTTACATTTTTAACGAATGCACACAGAAAATGCAGTGTTTTTTATACCTCAAATTATTTACTATACGTACAATAATTATTGCGTTTTTATTTTTTTAGTTTATCTAATACAATTATCATAAAGCGCTAATTTTGCTCTTATAAATCTTTGAATAATAACACAAGCTAGGTGGCAGGACTAGGTGGTCATCATATCATTTTAATACGTACGGTTATATTTCCCGCCATATCCTTTATCCCCCTTTGTCAAAAGTCCTTTCCTTTTCCCCCTATTTTTTCAAAAAAAGGAGAAGGTTTCCCAATTCTACCTTATATGCTTTTTAAAGGTCAGCAACGCACTCGCTTAGCTTTACGACTGTTCATGGGATAAAATGGCGCTTATCATCAGTCGAATGTTCTGCTTAGTTCCCCCCCCCACAAGCAAAAAAGGTCGTAAAACAAACAAAATAATCAATATTTAATATATATGTTTATATTAATATCATCGCGTGCTCACTACCTTAGAAAACTTGCAATCAATCTTAGCTATTTGTCGCGAATGCTTGACCGATTGTGTTAACGAGCTGATTACAAATTTTACTGCTCATTTGCCGCTGACGTAGCAAAATAAATCACCGAGACACTCTATAGAATAGCTCCAAATACGTATACAAAGCATTTTCTTTTTTTATTCTATTTTATTAATATTAACAATAAGAAATATATTACTCTTGTATATTTTTGTTTTAAAACAGCAACTATCAGAGTATCTTGCCGGTTCTTCTCTGTAGAAACTGCCTTCATAACCAGTGGTGAATGATTGTTTTGCAATACAATGACGATTCAAAAGCTATATGTAGCCTAGTTGTATAAATATATATTTGAATTTGAATTTAATTGAATTTCATAGAATCGTATGTTATGTTTTTAGCGGAAACTTATATTATAATAGCTAAGAATTTGTTCATTAAAAGGTTAAGGATAAGCAATTTAGCTATAACTGTAATACAAGTCCTTGCTTCGTACGGTCACTGCTGAGTCACGACCTCTGTATTGTAACGTTTTTATTTGCACTAAAACCTTTTTTATGTTAATGATTAAATTGTAACGCAAACAGTTTTTCTATGGCTTTTTGAGGAAAATGGCACTACATGAATGACACTGAAAGTTTTAGGTAGTTTTTGTTGAACCAATTTACGTTTTTCAAATTACGTCGGTTAAGCGAAGTTTTAATCAGAATTTATTGTTAAGACTTAGAACTAAAAACATAGCTCATTTTTTTCTTTATAATAAACTAGCTGTTGCCCGCGACTCCGTCCGCGTTTACTTTCATAAAAAAAAAATCCCCTGGAAACTGGATAAAAAGTATCCTATGTCCTTCTCCTGGTTCTTAGCTACATCCCCACCAATTTTCAGCCAAATCAGTTAAGCCGTTATCGAGTTATAAATGGTGTAACTAACACGACTTTCTTTTATATATATAGATAAATGAAGCTTATAAATACAAGTCTTAAAAAGAGGTTTTAATTGAAAGCTATAAAAGTTCACGTGTCCAGACGACGTGTGTCATTCAACCCTAACACATGGGGGCGGCGCTACCCCCAGTGCATATGTTAAGGCGGTGTTATCGCTTTTGGATATCAGCTGTCAAACACGAGGGCTATAGGGTATCACCCGAAATACTCTGCTAAATATAATTTTGGGGGAAATAGCGAGGGAAGATGTCCTAAAATAAAAACGTCATCGATTTGGGGCTTGACGACCGCAGATTGACACTGCCGTGACGTGGGTGGATTAAAATTACTCTTAGCGTTTCCTTTGAACCGGAAATAAAAATTATCCTATACTAGCTGGCCCGATGAGACTTCGTTCACGCTGTTTCTATCCTACCTGTAGTCTGTACCAATCCCTCACCTAAAGCGTTTTTTATCTATTTTAGAACCTCGTACTTAAAGGAATGTTCTAAAAAGTAATTATCAATCTCGCATCTACTGCTATAGAGTTATGCACTTAGCAACACATTTGGTGATTGATTTTAGTTATTTTAGATTTTATTTAGGCTATAATGCATATCCATGTTAAATCGCAGTACTTTCTGCGAGAGTATAGACACATACATATTTCCAAATTTGTGATTCTATAAATACTAGCTGACTCGGCGGACTTCGTATCGCCCTACAATCATGAAATATCAAAAAAGTGAAGAGCTAATCTTTTCTTACATAAGAACCTTCTCCTAATAAATACAACAGAAAAGAATCAGCCAAATCGGTCAAGTCGTTTTCATGTTATATCGTGACAACAAAAAACGGGTTTCATTTTTCATATACGAGTATATATAAATCTCGTGTCACAATGTTTGTCCTCAATGGACTCCTAAACCACTAAACCGATTATAATAAAATTTGCACACCATGTGCAGTTTGATCCAACTTAAAAGATAGGATAGCTTACATCCCGGTATTGCCCCGGGAACGGGAACTACGCGGGTAAAACCGCGGGACACAGCTAGTACGAGTATATAGATTATAAGTACGTAACCATACAACATTTCATTGTTTTTGAACGTTTTGTTCAGCATTGAGACTATTTTATATATGTACATACGTTATACATAATTTATAAACTGGGATGACTAACGATACAATTTGATACAGTTAAATGAGTACGTGAATCGACGGAGGTGAAACACGAGAGCACGCACGTATCTCTCCTATGAGTTACTTGAAATACCTTATTTAATAAACATTTAATTTCCCTATTAGCCTGTTTCCTTGTTGTAGTAGATTTCCCAAATTCAAAGTTTTGACGTATATTGAAATTAATAAAAACATCCTAATTTACATTATATACGTATATCTTTATGTGTCATTATGAGAGGAAATAACACTTATTCAACCTAAAGATATTTTGCAATATTGAATATTATAAAAATCAACTTTCGTCGTAACTGTACTTTAATCACAACAACTGCATATTCCCACTCACGTAAGTACCTACCTATATAAATAATTAATATACATATTGTTAAACGATTACAACGTTTATAAAATAAATATTCTATTAATTCTATAAATTTCATTACTAGATAAAGGTCTATTAAATCTGTTTGTATTATTATAAAGCAGTTATAATACCAAATTAACCTTCAATCCATTCAAAACATCTGAAAACTTGAACACTATCCAAGACTCGGCTTGTTATTATTTTACTCTACGTCGTGTTTATCATTAGCTGTTACTGTATCATTATCTATTTATTGGTATCAATAAATTAGCCTAAATAGAACACAATGTACTCGCAGAATTACACTTAGTACGTAGTAGGTCGCTATCGCGTAGATATCGTTGCCAAAAATGTTGATTTATAGCCTTATACGATGCTTCTTTAAGTAGCCCTACCGAATTTTAAATGTTCCACGTAAAACACTATTCTTTCCTTGCAATTTTCTTTTGAAATTCCTGATCATGGTGTATGTACATTACGCTAAGGCTTATGGAAATACACACCAATAATCGCTTATCATTAGAAACGATTCACTATAAAGTTCCCTAGTACCTTTTTTGCTATAAAATACTGCAAAAATCCTTCTAATATTATTAATTTAAAACTTTGTGAGAATGTATGTATGTATGGATTTATGTTAGTTATTCTTTCAAGCAAAAACGGCTTGACCAATTTAGTTCAAATTTATTAGATAGGTGATATTCTGGATTAACGCATGGCTTTACCCCGGGAACGGGAACTATGCGGGTAAAATCGCGGGGCACAGCTAGTATAAAACAAACTTACTTATCGTTCTTGATTCGCGCTCCCGGAGTCCTCCGTTCGGCGGCAGCAGACAAATACCGCCTCACATTCGCTTTGACCTGCGGGTCTGAAACATTAATGAGATCTTGAAGCCTATCCACTTCAGCTCGATAACAATATAATCAATACGATCATTTGGTTCTAAGCTAAAAGCTGCGATGCTGATATAATGAAAAGGAAAATCGGCGAAAGTGCTTGAAATCTGTGATGATGCTTTAAGCTAAGCTAAGCTAAACCTATACGCGAATATGGTATCAAATAACTGCTGTCTAAGCGAATTAGATGAGAGTATACTAATCTTTTACAATCTATAAGGCGATAACACGAAGCTTGTCCAAATTAATAATACATAATTCAGCGGGTAAGTTATCGCAACCCCGGGAGCAGTTAAATTATGTGTATCGCAGATCTTATTTGTAGCGCACGGTCTCGGCTGATTCGTTTGGGAATAAGGGCTGGAAACCCGAGCACTTCGTACACTTAATCAAGTGAACATTATTTGTTTACTTCTGTGTTGTGTAAAGGTTAGTGTTTTCGTTAGGTTGGTATGGGAATTGGTTTGGATACCAATATTAAAAATGATATGCCGTAATTAATAGTTTTGGACGAAACAGGGTATAGGTATATGATAACCATGTTATCACACATTTAATAGGGAGCTATGTCGAAAGAAAAAAAGGGAAATTCTTGGGAGAAGAAAATCACCAAAAAGTGAGTTATTAAATAGGATAGGCAACCCTACTCTCGCAAGTTTTATTCCATCCCCGCTAGCCTGGAGTGTAACTTCGTAGTTCAACAGATACGATTTATACATTATTATCGAATAACTCACCCTTTTTCAGTCGTAAAGTAACAGGATCCGAGGAGAGTCGTAAACATTTTAAAACTGAAACAAAATAAATCGCTTGTTTACGATGTCATGTCTCCATAGTATTCTGATGAACTTGGCGAGCGGATTGCGCCACAGAAATAAACAGCGTGACTCACACTTTAAAGTTCATCTTTAATGGGATTTATGTGTACGGTACTGTGCTGTGTGTTTTTATCGGTCAGCCTGATAAAGCCGTAGCGTATAGATCGAGTGTGAAATGAGAATTGCTAGATCGCGTGTCGGCGCCGGCGGTCGAGAGCGGGTTGGTTGGAACGGCGCAATCATTGAATTAGCGTTAATCACTGCGATAGCGGTTAGTCCAGTCGATTTAATGAGAACCGGGGGTAGGTCTCTTTCGCAGGAGACCGACTGGGTGGGTACCCCCACAGTGCCAGACATTCTACCGCCTGAACTGATGTCAAAATGTCACTGTGCTCCGGTCTGAAGGGCACTGTAGCCAGCGAAATTACTGGGCTAATAAGTATAAACATTTAATGACTCAAAATGGGGAGCGTCGGTGTAGTGCATCCTTGGCCCTTGCCTGGAGTTGAGCTTTATAGCTCTTCATATTATAAAAAAAAATTAGAACAACGTTGTAAACAGACGAGTAGAGGCAGGCATGACAAATGTCCTCAAGTCGCTCTGTAATTAGTCGGCAGTAGGAGCAGCGCCGTGCGGTTTTCGGCGACGAGTGTCGTGTGTATGATAAATGGCGAATTCCTCACCTTCCCGTGTCGTGAACCGGTTCACATCAGTCCCATTAACCTTGAGCAATACGTCTCCCGCTTCGACCTGCAATTGAACGTACAATTATTAACACACTTGAAAAGGAACCAATGTAAAGATATTACTGCCTTTGTCTTTATTCATTTATAATTGAGTTGATCATTAAGTAATATGCTTTTGGTGTTAAGAGGCGTTCGTTTATGGTTTTAAAAGGTTATATAGATACAGTGATATAATCTTTATAAAACGTAGTTTTACCTAAATACTACAGTATGAGTATATATTATACACATAGCCGACATGTACACGTAATAACTTACTAACCTCCCAAATTAATGATTAATTCAAACAAAATATTGCTATTAATTTGTTGAAACTGATGAAATTTTTATTGTTAATACATGTATGAAAAATTCATATAATGATTTATGTTATTGATTTCAATGAATAGTCGATAAAATAAACATCTCATGAGACAATATACTAATATAATACTGCTTTCTTTCTTGTATGTGTAGAATAAAATAGGGTGATAACTCCCCTTCATTCTCTCTCAATTCAATCTCAATCACCATGTCCGACGTGGGTGGAATATTATTACTGACCTCAAATCGACTCGCTTCCGGGACCTCATTATTTCTATTACGATAATAAATTAATAACCTATATTTAGTATTGTAGACTTCTAAACAAAAATCGCAAAATTTGGAAGCCTTACTTGCTATAGATATTCATGTAAAACTAAAACATTGGTAATGATAATTTATACTAATATTATAAAGAAGTAAAGTTTGTGTGTTTGTTAAATTGTTAGGGATAATCTCGGGATCTACTGAACCGATTTTAAAAATTATTACACCAATAGAAATCCACATTATTGCTGAGTGTCATAGGCTATATAAAAAATCGAAAAGGATAATTAACACTATGTCCAACGAAGTGGGCAGGGGTCAGCTAGTAGTTAAGAAGTTTTGTAGCACAAGACTTTGAATTCTCACACCGTGAGCTTCGTAAAGGTTATCACAGTATAGTGAGGTAAATATAAGGCAGATTATAAGCTTATGATCTTATGTAAGCTATAAGATATTTCTTTTGCAAATTTAATAATTTAAAACAACAGTGAGTATATTGAAGTTTTAGATTTCTTCGTCAGATGGCATAATATCAGAATCATATGATCACATTTCCTTAAAAATTTAACATTCCTTTTAGTCAACAACAAACTTCTACTTCTAGTACTAACGCTAGTTTAACTTTATTACTAAATGAGACAGAAGAATAACTACGAAGAGAAGAATAAAAATCTTGACAGAAAGCAAGACAAACAAAACAATCCAACCAAATGTAACCCTTAAAACAATATAAACGACCGAACGTCGCTTATCAAATATTTAGCATTTATTAACAGTAATAACTGCTGTTACGAGAGGTCGTTCGTATTTGCTTTATTATAATAACTTCACCTTCAGTCACCTGGGAGTTTTATATGTATGTGCAAGTTTTAATCAGACATTAACATTGTCATACATTATGTATATTTTGTACTTATCAACGAGCTAACATGTAAAATACATAAAAACATTCTCGAGCTACTTAGTAACGTTTAAATATGTAACTTTCATGCTACATAATGTTTTCCTTGACTTCCTTCCACATGACGGTAAATTAATAACATATCAAAACTAATAATTTAAAATGTGATACTCCATATAACTTTTGGTATCACTAATTAGACAAGTTATAGTTCCCATAATAAAGAGATTGAATCAATATAAATACGTAGTGTATAACAAAATGTTATCCCACTTAATGACCATTATCATAATCCATTCTAATATTATAAATATGAAAGTGTGTTTGTTTGTTTGCTTGTCCTTCCCTCACGCCGTAGCTAAGCAATCAATCGACCTGATTTTTGGCATACAGTTATACATAGGCATACTTTTTAACTGGAAAAAAGGGTTATAAGGGGGGAAGGGGGGTCAAAGTTTATATGAAAGTCCACGCGGACGGAGTCGCGGGCAACAGCTAGTATACCAATATATAGCAAGTAAACGAAATAATACATTCATCGTGTGTAACGGTTATCACTCCTCTACGCTGTTATTCGAATCGTAACCCATATCAATTATAAATTATACATCACTTTATAATAAATCAGAGCTATATGCACTTAATGGAAGTACATATTATGTATGTGACTAAACGTCCGCTATACATACTCGACGATTGTTGTCATACAGGGCACATTCAATGTGTAATACTTGATCGAACACAAAAGAATATATAATCACGAGAAGACGTTTTAATAAACAATAGAATAACTTATTATATAAAACTAAAATTTAGAGATAAAAAATACTCATGAATGTGGAAAGAGAATGCCCATTCATAACACAATTACGTGCGAAAAAAGTTAAACAAAACGTTTCATTCGTGCCAGCCCCATTTAGCGTACAAAAGCTTAACCCATTTCATTCTCGTTGCACTTTTACATTTAAACTAACCTTAAATATTCCCGTTCAAATATTAAATCAGCCGTATCGTCGCCAAGTCAGGTCGAAAACACGAACAACACACTGCACAATTTCACAAAAACGGATGAATAATCGCAACTTCCTTCTATGGATTACACGAGGATCGCGCACTTTAACTGGTTTCGACGTTAATACTAGTTTCCGATAAATATAGCGCTAATTTACTTTTTAGCGGGACGATTGGCGCACACCGCACAGCCGCCGAGACACTGCACGCATTGTTCAATGATGTGTGGAGAGTGGTCTGTACTCTGCACAGAGTGTGTAGTGAGTGAGGATAACGAGTAATGAGGCGGGAGTCGGAACCGTCACGTTAACACTAACCGCACGACTGATCGGCGACTCGTCCGCCGCGGACTGTTATCGCGAGGGGACGCTAACGAGCCTCGGAGATAAATTAAATCATCAGGCGAAAGGGCGTAGGATATTGGAATTAGATCGTCGAGGCCCGCGCCGGCCGTGACATTGCCTACAATCCGATAAGTCACTTCCTAATTATGTATGGGTGAACTCGATACGGTAATCGATACGCCGGCTTTTATGGCTACTAATAGAGTTATAGCAGTAAATTAATTTCTGTAAACTAAAGGACAGGTATACACGATAAGTAATTTAATTTGTGTTTCTCGAAATAAAACTATCAATACCTTTGTGACAATAAGATTAATCTGTAGTACATTTTTTTAAATACTCTCTCTGGGGTCAAAGAGAGTATATCACATTTCTATTGATTAATGTACTTTTTTTAGGATTTTTGTATACCTTATTTAATTGTATGTATTAAAAATAATGTTACGAAGTCATCATCGCATAAGGTCATCGCACAGATAACATGGTGGTGTCGCGAAATATTTATTTAAAATCCTTAAATCAAGGCATACAAATTCACGGAAACAGTAAATATAATCAGGGACTCCAAATAACGCAGTCCCTTCTTGTTTAACTA
Organism: Eurema hecabe; assembly: GCA_026213755.1. Lineage (NCBI taxonomy): Eukaryota > Metazoa > Arthropoda > Insecta > Lepidoptera > Pieridae > Terias > Terias hecabe. Next base: position 2,712,634 of record JADANM010002527.1, read on the forward strand.
CAACATGTTACATGCCGTCAAGTAAAATGACCTGTTTGGAAAACTGCGGTTTTCGTCACATGTAGCGTCGTCACGTTACATCGTATAATTAATTTTACATACATAATTGACAAAATATATGACTCATGTTTACATTAAGAAGGAACATTCAGTAGTACCTAAGTGTTCTATGGGACAGTTCCCATCTCAGGCATCTCAAAATTATTAAACCATTTTTGTATAATTCTTAAAGGTTCAGATACCGGTGAATAAAAGGAACAAAACTTTAAGTTTTTTTTTTTTTCCGTACCGTCTCGATAGTTTTATCCATATGTTTGTCTTCTTGCGCAAAGTTGTGTCCGATCGATCACGCCTCGCCTCTAGTAATTATTCTCAGTAGTACGCAGACGAGCTCTGGTATTCAAATCTAGTTGAATGCATTACCGGGCACACACGAGATACCGAATCACATCGGATAGACATGAATTTATTACCGTTCGGATGCCTCGTATTAAGCTTTCATCGGCGCTTTGATGTATGTACCTTGTCTTTGTATAATGTATTGTTTGTAATAATAAGATTCTTTTTTGTCTAATAAGCACGGCACTTTTCTTATTCGTTTGCGGGCATCACACATATTTCTCAGTACCTTCTATTCTAGACGTATTATTAAAACATTATACTATTCTACTGCAGCCAGTCTACGCCGTAACAAGTTAATATGGCGCAATGTTAAATTGATTCTAACATAATAAGTAAAAAATCAAATAAAGCTATTGCATATTTTTTAACTAAGAACAAAAGTTCACTCTTCAACTTTGTATATTAATAAAGATCATATATAACACATACAAGCGTCATAAATAATAGCAATTCGCAAAAACAATACCGCGTCTCAAGAGCAAACGCAGGCCCGCGAGGAATTTACAAAGGCTTCGCATTCTTCCATTTATTTCGACTTTCTCTTTGCACTTCATCGTTACGGAGTCATCAAGGCTGGCTGGCGCGACAATAAGTTTGTCGCTAAAGAGGAATCTGACGCCCTTTACAGTTCAACGATTTAAATACAACGACCGTCGTTGTCCCATTCGCACGATACTTAAAAAAGACGCGTGCAAAAGAAATAGCAATGCTTTAACCTTAAGGGGTAGTTCCTCATACCTCGAGTATCTGTAATCTATCCTAGATTACAGATCCTCGAGTACAATGTAAGAAAAACGCATCAGTATTCCAAATTCAGTTCTTAACGTGAAGTAGGCCAACGAAAATTGGTCCTTTTAATGCCATTACAGTTTTATTTTAAGTCCTAATTTACATTGAAGCCTAGCAACTAGGTTTAAATAGTTTTAAACCGCACAACTATGCAAATGAAGGAAAAATGAATTAATGCATATCTGTGGATGCAGGCGAAACGCCACATCGAGAATTTAAAATATGAATAACTCTGTATATTTATGAATTAGTTTCTACTATAACACGCGATATATTATAAATTTTAATACAAAACTCATGACGACCAATACTTAGGTAGAATTGTCTTTTACAATATCCACTACATTGTAATTTTGATATTTTTAAACATTCTATTATGAGTTATGAACATTATGAAGATTTTCAAACATTTTGAACGATAAATTGTGGGTGTATTTATGATAGGTAGATCTATAATGAATAGTTATGAGAATCACTGAATGGCTGAGATTATCTGGCGAATAAGTATTTAGTTTCAGTTTGACCCTATTAGCCGTTTGTTGGTTCTCAAGTTGTTGTTTTGCAGCTTTTAGTTGGAAATTGAATGGATGTCATGAATTCAAAAGGCGAAAAATGCTTTCATAATTCGTATACTTTAATTATAACATTACAGAAATAAATATTAAGTACGTTAAGAAACAAGCACAAACAGCTAAATGCCTTGACTCTCATTTATACACATAGTTGAATATATATTATTTAGTGTTGAATTATTGGAATCAAATGAAGGTTTACGTTATTTCTAAAATATAGGTTTAAATAAAGCTATATATCTAAATGATAAATGGAAAGGTTACGAAATATTAACATCAAAGTAAGTCGTGGATAAATCAGCATGTTCGCAGGTGGTCTTAGCTAGAAGTTAAACGCATTAATATCGCATAAGGTCGGCTGATAGATGTAGGTTAACGCACAATTAGTGGAGACTTCGCCCCGATGGATATTCGTAAATCGTGAACATCAAACGAGCAACTAGTAACTACGCCTACATCGATGCAGGCCCACGCATTTTCAGGTATTCGAGTGGCCTTTTCTATTTTATTGCCCACATACAAACTACAAAACGGATTATATCAAGTTGCAGTACTACCTACATTCACTCCGAGTGACTTACGGCATAAAAGCCTTTAAAAAGCTCTGTCAAGTGCTGAAAATAAGCTTCAATAGTGGCGCATTGTTGAGCGTTTCTATGATGTTTCCTTTGGTATATAAACTGAAGTCATTTTTAAATATCGCTTTAAAGCAGTATTGATCATGTTTGTGTTCTTCGTTGGCAGCGAATAATTGCATCGATACTAAAATTTTTAAATTATTTTCGAAAGTTCACCTGTACAAAGTTTTCGCCATTATTCTATATTTGGTTTGTTTATAAAATCTAACGCCTACACGTATTCAATTTGATCGTCAATACCTAACCCGTTTAAGGGACCTATATTGTTGACCTGAATTCACGTTTAATTTACCTTTCGCATATTTTTACATATTATGACGGGTAACTGAGCAGGTCACTTGATGGTAAATTATCACTCCTGCTCAAAGACTACAAACTTCTTCTAAGCATTTTAAAGGGATGTAGCGTGTAACTTAAGAAAGGAATAGTAAAGTGTCAGTCAAGTAAAAAGGGGCTAGATAAAAGGCATTTGGATTTGACATTATAATTTTTTTTTTATTCTATAAAGTGGTGAGACGAGTTGGACGCCCTCCTGATGGTAAGAGAAACGCCAGCCCTTAACCAATGTAGTGCTACCCAGAACTTTGCTCCGGGTACGGGTGCTCTACACCGACGCTCCCCACTCTGAGTCATAAGATATTAAGACTCATTAGCCCAGTAATCTCGCTGGCTACAGTGCCCTTCAGACCGGAGCAAAGTGACATTTCCACATCACTGTTCAGGCGGTTGAATGTCTGGCACTGTGGGGGTACCCACCCAGTCGGCCTCCTGCGAAAGAGACCTACCCCCGGTAAAATTCAATACCAATGGCAATGATGCAGATTCTGCGGATGATTGTATGAAGCAGTATCAGTAACCCATAAAAAACCCCATTTCGTTATCAACATGCACGTTTTCATGCTACATATTACGCAATTAACACCTCTACCTGGCATTCGACCCGAAAGAACTCAATCTAGCCGCAAGGTGTGGTCTCATTGACCCCTAATAAAGCAATCAATATCGCAAGGTAAATAATATTAGAGCCAAGAGCATAGGTCGTATTGGAAGCCGTAGTATTGCTTCTGTCGTGTAGGGACAGTTTTTAATTAAATCAGCCGCTTAAGGGACCAATTCGTGTACGTTCTTTTCTTTACGGTATCGTTGGTTTGGGAATTTGATTACATTTAATATGTTAAGTCAGTGTCAATGACCTGAAATTTACAACGCAATTTAGTGAGATTGCAATTAATTTGTAAATTTTATCGAGTACAAATTCTGAATAAAATAATTTCTTAATAGATAATGTAATCACAAAATAAAACTAATCTAATCGTTACGTGACATAACTTGCTTATGTAAATTTAAAATTCAAAACAATAGACAAAAAAGAATCGTTAAAAAAACCGAGTACTTATAAATGCGTTTTCATCATTACCACACCGCATCATTAACGCGCCATCGTACATACCTACCCTGTTTTGCTGACGTTTTGATAAATGGTTTCTTCCTTAAAAATTCTATTCTGCATTCTTTTATATAATAGATAACACATGGTTTACTTTATTCGGCACTAAACAAGGGAAGACAATTTTCATTTTATGAATCATTCAGTTGATTTATTAGACTGAGAAAAACTATTGTATTTAATATTGAATCTTCAATAAAACTTTTTAGTTTAGCTAAAGTTTAAGCTTTTTAGTTAAGCTAGGGTCCTCGGTTTAATTCGCCTAGTCTATGACACCCACAAATAGAATGGCTTTCGATTTGTAAAAGGACTCTAAAATTAGTTCATTATATTCTGTGGAGACTAGGTTTCTTTCGTAAGGTTACTCTCATTTCATCTGTTTGATACAAGTACAGCTATCAAAAACAACAACATAGGCTTACAATAAAAATTCTAAACACCTGCACAGTGCACACACACGCATTAAAATCCAACTTCCTACAGGAATAGGAAGCCATCGTGTATTAAATTGAATTTCCGCTGCGCTTTCAAGATGGGAAATATGCCGATATTTCAAGTGGGAGGCTCTATGCGCTTGGGGAGTAAAAAATTTATAGTCACAATGTTATTGAGAGCTCGGATCAGGGAATTAGGTCGATGGAGGACACTAGTGTAAATATATGGGCATTGTATATGGGAGCTAGTGCGCTGGAGTGCTGTCATGATATAGTTGTGGTATGTGATATATCAGACATGGTCTAGATTCAGAATTATGATGTCACTTCATAGCATCGTCTATTTAAGTTGATTTGGATGAATACTGAATAGTAACAAATCTTTTACCGAAATAAAGAACGTACATAATGGAATCTATACTAATATATAAAGCTGAAGAGTTTGTTTGTTTGTTTGTTTGAACGCGCTAATCTCAGGATCTACTGGTGCGAATTGAAAAATTCTTTTTATTGAATTGACCATATCGAGGAAGGCTTTAGGCTACATAAGATCACGCTGCGACTAATAGGAGCGAAGATATAATGGAAAATATGGAAAAAACGGGGAAAATTATTTATCTTTGAGGGCTTCCTTTGCGTGCGCTGCGAAAACGGTTCAAGATACAAAAAAAATAATATGTATGAAAGAATTATTCCTCTTTAAATGATCTAAAAAAAAGTCCGCGGCAGTATATGTCTATCTTCTAATATTGACTCACTATAACATAATAATAGAAATAGATCCGACGGGGACGAAGTCGCGAGCAACAGCTAGTGGATCATAAAACTAAAAACAACATTGTATCGAATACTTGTCTTGATCGTATTTTAATACGAGAAACAAATGGTAAAATTTAACTTAACAGTGACGTCACTATATTAATGTATAAATATTTTCGTCACATTTTTGTGGTCGTAAACAAAGTGCACTCCGGAAGGATTATCTGGCCTTCAGTGACGTCTTACGACAAATAATGAATACCAACGAGACAATACAACTCAGGATCGAGAACTGTGACGAGATTCGATGTCACTAATGTAATCTAAAATATGAATTTACTATGAAGACTCATTTACTTAATGGATCAACATAGTCTGTGCCAAAAAGTGCTGGATGTCCGTTGTACGCTGTACCTGGGAACATAAATTTATTCCTATAGTTTTAGGTGCTTAAGTTTAATAGTAAAATATATTCATATCGTAAATTGTGTGTTAGTGTAGGTACTATATTGAATGATTTAGTACCTAATAATAGATTGCGGTTTCGTACAATATATCATTAAAGATAACAAGCAAATATCGACTTACATGCAGATTGTTCTGGATGTCCATATAAATGTACGCGTTGTTAGTTCGTTAATTGTTATTTCTTCTCTATGTAGTAGTTATACAGTGGAATCTCTATAACTCGAACCTCGTTAAATCGAATTCCTCAGTAAGTCGAAAAAAAGTGTCATTCCCTTCCGCTGAAGCCCTAAATACGCGATATCTCGAATTATTTTGACTTTGTAACTCGAACAAAATGTTATTTCCCTACGAGGTATTTATAAGACATATTTGTACCCTATAACTCGAATTTCAAAAAGGAGACTCTATAACTCGAATTTCAAAAATCGCACCTTTCTTAGTCGAAATTTTAGCGGTTAAATCCTTTGTATCTCGAAATCCTTTTTAAGTCGAAAACTCATTAACTCGAATTTTTTGCATTTCCCTTGACATTCGAGTTATCGAGATTCCACTGTAATTGGGAAATAAATGTTAGGAAAAATGTTATCAGTTGCTACTATTGCTACGAAATTCGATTTTGTAGACTACTACGTGTTAATAACAGTATGTAACACGACGTTAATTGAAGTCTGTTTAGAAATTCTCACGTAAATATAAACTTTCGTATTAACAAGCAAACGATTGAGATTGACAGTTTGGATTGTAATGCAATGTTGGGGTATTTGTATATGCTGTATTTTATCGGTGTTAAAAGTAGAAAACAATGTCTATAGTAAACTATAAATATAAACTAGTAGGAACTAGTTTTCAGACAGAGTGAGACAATTTTTTTATATCGTAAGGTTGTGATATAAAAAAAAAATGGTCAGATGTACAATGTACATAACGTTAAGGCTATAATATGTAATTTGGGCACAAATAATTTTCTTATGCATATACATATTATACCCCTCACGATCCTGGCCAATAGCCATGCATCTCTATATAAAGTCACATAAAATAGAATAATTAACATTTTTGTTTATTTTTTTGTAAATTGCCATTTTTACAAAATTCGGACTAGATCACTTTGTGTTCCAAAGACATGGAATGTCACGTTATTTGCCCTCCAATCTTATAATAAAGCGAAATAACATTGAATGATAACTTTGTTATTGTAGTAATTATGGCACTAAATCATTCATATGTGTAAGTAAATATTATCACAACTGAAATAGTCAATATACAGATGAAATTTACACATAGCAGTTATTAATAATCTATGTAATTTAACTTTTTTTTTATAACATAGATAGTTTAAAGTTTAAACACTCGCAGAGCTTGACAACTGCCAGTGAGTTGCCGACTTTTTAAAAAGATGTACGCTCTCTTCTTGAAGCACCCCAAGAACATATGCACTTTATGTACATATATGTATTATGTCACATATGTAAACATTTGTCCGTATGCTACGAAGTCGTCGTATTGTAGATTATCTTTTGTAGAAGAATAATATTTAAGCTTCTTTATTAAACCGTTTCACATTTAAGTGTGTTTAAATAATTTAAATAACTAAGTAATACTTTTTTTGGCACTGCTTTGAACGATTTTAGCCATTAATATAATGTATATGCAATATTATAATATAGCCCTAAACCCAGCATATTTATTGTTGGTAATTAAATTATAAGGAAGGTACTTGTTTTTTATAATGTCTGGTTGATTTTATATGCTAGAGAAGCATATCTATTAAAAATATTAAGTTAATTGTCAAAATTCAGGCTCTTTACACGAAAATACGATTACTTTGAGAAAGTCATAGAAATCGAACAGTCGTTCACATAAGATCAACTATTGTTAAAAGCTTAGAGTAACAATTAAACCTCCTCAAAAGGGTACCTTGATCTAATATGTATACATTTTTATTCAAAAATAACTGGACCAATATAAATTGAATAACAATGCATAATCTTATGAAACATTACGAAGACGTATGCTCGCATGATTGGCGCTACTAATGAGTAAATGGAAAATCGAAAGCGATCTATAGTTCGCATCTTATAAGGAGTACCGATAAGGAGGTGCGGGTCTTGTTGGGACGTTTTTATAAACCGGCCCGCGCCTTTCTAAGTTGAATAACATGAGCTTTATTTAGACCATAGAGTATCTGACGAGATAGATAGGTTTCACTGTATATTTGATACGTTACGCTTACTACTACGGCATTATTATTGTACGAATACTCTCTCGAAGCTCATAGGATTTTTATTGTATTTTGTAACAGGTGAGAGAATACCAAACATACCTACTGTTAAATGTAATTCGTCCTGTGGCTTTAATTCCGCCATCAAATTTTAAACCTAATTTGTATTGACGACAATGATAAAGTCCTTCAACCACTTAAACCATTTATATCGCTATAACATACAGTACCTTGTCTTTCCTTAACCTCAAGAGATGTGTGTACCAAATTTCAATAAAATTAGTTCAGTAGTTTAGTCGTGAAAGCGTAACAGACACATCGTTACTTTCACATTTTTAATATCAATAATAAAAAATAGGGATGTATTCTAACATATTTACTCCAACGAAATCGAGAGCGAATGCTTCTAGACGTATCTAAGTTTCAACATTCAATTTTTTTTTTCTTACATATACTCTCCCGGATCTTATTCCGGGATCATTTTATACATATTTGTTAAATTAAATCTGTCACCTTGTATTATTTCTTTTATTTGAAGCCTTTGCAACCTTTTTACAGAACGCCAGCATGTGGGGTCTGGATCAACTTTCAATTATAAATAAGTAAACATATAATCTAACAGAACATACAATCTAACAGATGGATATCAATTGAATAACACAAACATTGAGAGCCTTGGCCCGCTTAGGCTAACTTATAAATGACGTAAGTAAAAGTTTCATCTAAAAATAAAACCTTTTAGCGGTCTTCTCTATAACATGGTAAAAGTTCTATCGAGACCTCGATTCCCTATAAAGCATGTGTGTATTGTATACGTATTCT
>JADANM010002527.1:2734288-2773160 GCA_026213755.1 Eurema hecabe
TTCCAAAAACAAATAAATAAAATGTGATTTTATATATAATATAATATAATACAATATCTAAATATTATTACACTGTGTGCGACTAAGGCTGGTAATTAAGTGTAGTTCCATCTTTTTTACAGGGTTAAGCAAGTTCATGTGCATCAGGCACAATGTTTCTATTACAATTATTATAAGAACTTACAAATATATTCGTCTCCAAACTATAAGGGCGGTGTAGGCAAAGCACACGATGCTGAAAGTGATGAGGACCATGATACCGGCCGCGGCGCCGACTGGCTCACCAGTGTATCGAGCAGCCGCTGAATCTTTCCTCACGTCTTCATTTACTGTAAGCGTCAAAGAATTTCATAATTAGCATGATTTTTTATAACATAGCAAACGTGTCAAGTGGTCATCGCTACCAATTAATAATTATTTTATTTATTTACCCTTACATACATTTAAATGTTACAGACTATTTGTACAGAGTAGAAGGAATGTAGGCCTTATCACTAAAAAGTGATGTCTACCCAGCAACTATTATCCTATCAATCTTCCAATCAAATTATAATAATGATTCGGTAATGTGTGGGTGATATATTGGAAATAATTGTTGTACACTTCTGTCCCGCTAATCAAGCAATCTGACAAATTAATGTTTCTTAAAAGTGATTAAATAACTCGCAGTTTTTCCAAGAGGTATATAATGCTTACAGTTAATATGTACATATTTGGTTTGGAAGGTAAGTTAGATTGTTATTTTGTATCTGATATCTGAAATAGGATATCAAAGCTAGAACGGGTGTAACATAACGCGGGACTTGGGTAAATGTTTACGTGTCTAGGTAATATAGAATATCACACGTGTGTATACCTAAGCTTAGATGATTATATTAATCATTGCAAATATCCGCACATTAAAATGAATCATTGCAGCAATGCAATGTGTACTAACTGTTCTTATAACGCGATAATTACTGCACTTTACACTACGCTTTTGATAATAAACTAATTTTTAACAAAAAATAAACCGACTTCAAACTAAAAAGCAAAAAATAAATTTTCATTTAGTAGGTACTTATATAGAAATGATTTAATAGTTATTTCATAATTTAGAAGTTGGTATCAACAAAAAAAAAATCAAATCCGTCTATAAGTGACGAAAATATCGGTGAACATACATAAAAAAAATATTATACATACAGACGAATTGAGAACCTTCCTCCTTTTTTGAAGTCGGTTAAAAGGAAAGGTTCCACGTCATATTATGTTCATCTGTAAACATTGACAGTTTGATACATTTCTTTTGCAATACGTTCAATGATAATTATATAGGTAGATAGGCTATTCGCAATGAATAGCAATCCCACGCTAAAAGTGAAAGGTAGGTTACTCAGCCTATTCACGAGCTTTTGTTTTTCATATATACTTATTGGAACAACAAAATATCCGAACGATGGACTAATTCATATAAAGGTATCACTCTGTAATCATTTATAGAAAGTCGTCGAAAATGTATCACATGATTTGTTCATATTTAGCATATTTACGGCAGTAGTAGTTAGCCGTTAGCGTTAATTTTTCGTCAAAATCAAAGTAGATATATCTGTATTAAAAACACTATATACGAGTAGTGACATTTTTGAATCATCATGGTAGGTAAGTACATACTTGTATCGCAAAGCAAACATTTACTCGTTCGGAAGGTACTTTCTACAAAGAAGAATTGGCAAGAAAGTCTGACAGTCGCTCTTTTAGAACAATGTAGCGAATTTGATAGACATAGCAGGCAATTTCTACACCGAGGAACCGGCAAATAATCCTGATAGTTGCTCTTTTAATGTAGCGAATTTTATTGGCTGTATAATAATTAATAATATACCTTGTAAGAACTCAGCTTGTGAATCGGGTGTAAGACGTATGTCGGCTTTACTATCTTCCGTGTCTTCTGGGAACGTGGGCAGGTCCACGTGGTCAACGTTGTCGTCTCTTGAATGGAGCATGTCGAATACTTCTGACCTGTGTATAGAATTATAGATTAAAAAAGTATTTGTCCCCCAGTTACAAAGGCTTAAAACTTATATTTTACTAATTAGAAAGAGTATCGCACGTTCACTTTTAAAATATCTAAAGATGCACATTGCACATGTAACGAAATGGTATATTACTTTCTAGTAATATACCATTATAAAATCATATATAACCCCTATGGGCGTCATAATAAATTCAGTATAAGTTAAGGTTAATTATTTTAATTAAATTTAAACACAATTTTAAAATTAAGTCGTTTATGTAACATTATGAGCACTTATAACGCTAGAGCGGTATTAACTACGAAACATAGACAGTTACTAACTCATAAATTTAAGAGTCCTTTATAAAATAGTTCTAATAATTAAATATTATATTAAATTACTTGCTAACTCCATCTTTGTCATCGACAAGCAGCTTGAGGAGGGTCGCATTCGCTTCCAATGTTTTATATCGACTGTTGTCTTCAACTTCTTTCATCAGACTAGGCGGTACTTCCTGTGTGGTTGAGCTATCACATGATGTACGACCTGAAACGTAAGAAATAATATTAAATATACTATAAACAATGATATTATATTTAATAGGCATGTAATACACCTACAAATCAACCAAAAAATGTGTTCCGCAAAGCAGTGGCAGCACACATAGGTACCTACATAGTTTTCGTTCATTTCACACTACAAGTCAAAACAATGGAAAAGAGATAAATGATAAAATCGACAAGAAAAAAAGAGATACATAGTTTGGTCAGTTGCCCGTGAATGCAAATAAACGGGCACCACCATTCACCTAAGGGTAAGACTTCCTAATTAGGATGTTTTTGCGTTTTCAAAATTTTGCGCTTATAACTAGATTAAGTAATTCATTGTTACTAACATTTTTCAACAACTAATCATTTTTTATGGGCTAGTGTTTTATAAAAGCCTGAAATAAACGTATTTTATCTATTTATTTATAACATATCTATTTAATTTATTATCATTGACTATACAGCTATTTTCATAAGTAATAGGTACCTACAATAGATTCTATTAATATCATCGAAATTAGAGGTATAATCGATGGAGATAAAAAACGAATTGTTATTTCACGAGTTAACTATTTCGAAATTTAATCGATTCCCAATTCGTAGGCGTTTATGGGCGATGCTATTACTTACACAAAACTTAAGACTCCAGTACCTACAAGACGTATCGTACGTCTCGTATCTTTTGAAAGACATTTAACACTTTACAGTATCTATAAAACATCTTCTTTATACGATACCTGTTAACATAAAAGCTCAATTTATCTATCTAATAAATTATCTATCGACGTAAACGTTTAAATTTCTTCGAAGCCGGTTTATTACACAATAGTCTTTGACCTATGAAATGCCTCCGAAAATTGTGAAGTGGAGTCTACCGTTAGCGGTGTAGAGTTAATATTTATTCCAAATAGATAAAGTTAACTCGGGTTAAGTGGACATTTCCACTTAGCTTATCCGAAAGCAAACAGCTTTAGTGTCAACAAAAATTACAATTAATGGGTCAGACGCGGTTTAATGCGTTTAACGGTATAGAGTTTAACACGAATTCAGTACGGATAAATCGTAAGAACATCATATTTTACGATTAGCATCTCGCAAACTTGAACTTCATTTTATACCCATTTCTCTAGACACCGTAACCTCATAAGTTGAGTGAAAGTAAGATAAATTGAGTGGCATTAATGATTTATACCCGGCTCATATTTGATATGCAAATGGTAAGATTATAAGCGATAAGTACAAAATATTTGCGTATGTTGATACAAGCTCTGTATTTAATTGTACGACAGTATAATGAATATTTTTTTTCATTTGAAAACATAGTTTTTAAGACATATTTGATTATACAGAAGAGCGTATACTTAATATTATAAATGGGAAAGCGTTGTGTCGAAAATGTTTGTCTTTCATTCACGGCAAAACCGATTAGTGGACCGCTGGGCCGATTTAGTTGAAATTTGGTATTTAGTAATAAATTATCACTCATAGATTAAAATATAGGAATTCCGCGGGTAAAACCGCGCGGACCGGCTAGTTTCCTAATAACATAAATTATATGCGTATTCCACTCAGCACGTCGTATCCAATACATGATTTGTGTTAATTGATCACGAAGCAATTACCACCGGGTCTTTTATCTATAATGAACACTGCCATTACACTGTCAAATAATGTTTCCGTCAGATAAATGTGTTCTTGTTTTGTTTTTGTGTGATTTATACAGAACTAGGAAGCTGAGTCAGTCAGTGATATTGTATGTTAAAGATAAATAATGAACTACACGGAAATACCGGTGATTTCCAGGTTAATCGATAGGTATGATTAATCGTGATAATGTTTATTATATGTATGAATAATGATGTGTTACGTGAACATATTATATTCACATTGATGTGCACGTTAATTAGAAATATAATTAATAGTGACAATAGTTAGATAGGGTTATATAGAATATTCTAATATTATCAAAAGTAACAAAAAATATTTTTTATTTTTAAAACAACTTTTATTTGCTGTGAATCAATATTTTAACACTGCTAAACCTTAAAAAACTTAAGAGGGAAAATGACACATGTTTAAAGTACCTAATTTGACAGACAATAATTTAATTATGTATGTTTAAATCTATATAAGTATACAAAATAAAGTCGTGTTAGTTACACCACTTATAACTTAAAAACGACAAAACAAATTTGGGTGAAATTTGGTAGGAAGGTAGCTTAGAGCCAGGAGACGCGAGTTATGATACTAATACTTATTTTTTGTATTTTTTTCCAATAAAAAAACAATTGCTTATTTATTGCCATTAAGGCGGAACATAGTTCGCCGGATCAGCTAGTTTAAGAATAAAGTTCTTATTTCCGGCACTAGGTATGTACATAATAAAAAAATAACCGGTTCTAATACGATTAAAACTTATTGCAAAAAAAAATTCACGTATTGTATGCATTCGCATCAGCTGCCGGACGTTGTTTTCTGTTACGATCGGCGATCTCCTGATTATTTATCTGTGAACTTATCTGTCTGATACTGCATTAATTATGTTTTATAAAGCAACGAGCCGACACAAAACTATTCACTTCCTGTGTATAACTGGAACACTGTTATACACAGGACACACAAAACTGGGCGCGTATTCGTTATGAAAATGGATAAGAAATTTAAATGCAAGTTGCACTTAAAACTAAAACTGACTTATTATAGCTTTCTCAAATAGAAAGCAATAAAAAAAGCTTATATACGGTCCGATTGAGAAACCTTCTCCTTTTTTTGAAATCGGTTAGAAATGTATTGGATGAATCCAATACACACCTAATGAATTAGGTAATTTAAATATGTTGAATGTGTCCTAAGGAGCTAAGAACAGTGCATGAAAATTTCGTGTTTATTTTAAATTCAATGAACAAGTTTTAATTTCATATTGCGGTGTCGTCCTAGTTAGTACTTATACAAGTCATGTTAAAAACATTCATAACATCTCCTGTCGTACTGCAGCATGTAAAAAATATTGACTTGCAATAAAACACACCGTAGGTATCTGTTTGCAAGAGATTTAATCTCCCGCATCGGAAACCAGTATACCAAGAACATTAGTCACTGGCGGTTTCGTTAAGCAAAGAAACGTGTTTAAGGGAATAAAAGGTACCTACTTCTTTTAAAGTCACATTCCAATCAGATTGTTTTTCTGACAATCAAACTAAAAGTCATTAACCGACTTCAAAAAAGGAGGAGGTTCTCAATTCGTCTGTATGTACCTATAATATATCTTTTTTTTTATTGACAATCTGTGGGCATACGAATTTTTACTTTATAAACTTTTGCCCTTATATAATTGTATTTGCACAGGACTCCAGGAAAATAGGCAACCTAAAAAAGAATAAAATAGAAACGGAATTGCTTTCAATAAATAGCTAGTTGAAAATAAAACTGCATTTCGTTAGCGAGTGAAATTCTATCACGGCTATTGTTCCTTTTACGACATTCGATCAGCGGTTGCAAAATGCCAGCCGGAGGGAATTGCAAAGTGCGAACACCCGGCATTGTCGCGCTATTTAAAGAAACGAGTAGAAAATATGCACTACCTAATAAATAAGCTTATATTTCAAGCATCATATTATAAAATAGGCATTTAGTTGGCCCTTGTTGTTGTTTTTGAGACTTTTTTAAGGATGTTTCATGTAATTACCACTAGGTTACTGTTGTCCTCTGCTTTCCTAGTACTTCATCTGATAAGTTCAGTCTTTGCCATTACTTTTCTTGTTGGTTATTATTATTATCAATAACCATCAAGAACACCAAATATAAATTTGCCAACAAACGTTTTACGTCTGTCCTAGTTTTTTGTTAAATTAACCAGCTAAATAACGTTAGTCATAAATACTCATCTCAGTTCCTCACCGTACCCGCACACACGCACCAAATCGGCGAGGTGACTCGAAACCAGTTTGTTGCAGTTTATAAAAGCTTCGTGTATAAATACAGCCATTGAAAGTGCCAAGATTTCTCGTCGACCAACTTTTTGAATCTAAGGTTACCGCCTGGTTTATGCATGAGTAAATGGATTTAAATTTACAAGAGAAAGCAGCTGCTTGACCATCTCTTTATATTGATTTAATCTTTTTCTTTCATTCAGGCGTTCATTATTAATATAAAACCCACACGTATATTTTTTAATTCTATATTAACGATTGTTAACCAGGCAGTAAGTAAGTAGGTACAACTGACAGTTAAAATTCGTTAGCTATTGACAGTTTTTGTGCAAGTCAAGAGAAAGCGCAAATAAGATGAATCAAATTGATTGATTGGCATAAAAATAATATCATTTAGGTACGGTCAATCATATTTTGATTTGCGATGGTTATGCAAACTGAATAAAAACAAGTCTCTGAAAGTACAAGAATGTTGGTTAAGTCGGGTTATGTAATGTGTGTTTTTGTCGGTTGTTAACCTGGATATGGGAATTATCCCATTAGAGATCATTATAGCTATCTTTAAAAATTACATACAAATTTGAAAACCAAAAAAATAAGAAACATTATTATTATACATTTATACTGTCTCGAGAGTTCTTCTATTATTATGTATTAATTATATTAATTAAAATAACACAATTTTGAGGCTACTAGGAACACATAACTTCCTAGTGGGCAAGGAGATATTTCAAATATGTTCACAATTCACATAAGCAAAGCAACGGTACATCTCATACGATCGTTATTAACATAAGTCCCAAGTTGTTAAGTATTGAAAGCCACTTGGAAACCTCTCGGTCACGAATGAGCACTTATTTAAAACAAAGAGCCCTGGGAATGCAGGCAGGCTGATTGTAATATTTATTTTATTGAGGAGTCATGAAGGATATATACGATATGGGAAAATAGATCTATTCTTTGAGTTGACGTTGATAGGATATCTGTATTCTGTAGTTAATTGCTTGTTGATTAACGATCTTTTAACAAAAGAATATTATTTCGTTTATAGAAATAACATTCAGAATTAAGTAATTAATTTCCGGCGTCCCTTAAAACAGACTTTTGAATAAATAAATTAAATTCCATGAAAACAAGAAACAAAAAGTAATTCATAGTTTATCTGTGACGTGCACATTCCACATGACATTAAAAATGATTCACCAAATTTAAGAGGCATGACGAATATACCGTTAATATACATTTATTTTTTGACTCGTCATAATATAATTTATTTCAAGAACTTTGGCATACAATATCTTATGAGCAATGTCGATAGCAGTACCCACAGGGCTGGTAAGTACCCAAAAGAATACCTTGTCTTCACCGCGAGCCCAGCAAAGCCCAGTAATTTTACCCTAGTTATATGAAGTAGGCATTCGCTAATACTAACCTACAGGGCATGTCAATAATTGTAGACTTGAAGAACGTAAATAACTCTGTTTATCATTAAAAAATATAGTAGGTACGTTAAATAATATATATCTTACTCAGTATACATTTGAAATTACATTTTTGACGTAAAATATGGCTTAAACTTCAAGTAAAAGCAATAAATTACCACTGTCTTCAAGCAATTAGCTCAGGGCTTATGCTGGAATACTGAAACGCAGCTTAAATTTAAGTACAACTTAAACCGGTCCGATTTAACAGTTCGCCGTACAATTCTGTCAAAATTACGAGTCTTAAGGCGTGCTTAAATTTAATTTGCGTATGAGTATTTGGCCGTTAGTCTTTCAAGTTCCTTGACAGCATTAGTTCTTTATTTTCCTTCTTCTGTTATGACGAAGAATTAAAGTAATTAAAGTCAATGCCACTAAACTACATCTTACGTTTGTTCCCAATTATGCTTGCTATTTACTTGGACACGCTTATCTGTCTGTTGAATATTCTTCATATGATTCATATTATTATCTTCAAACTAACAGGGCCATCTATACCTGAATTAGAATAAATTTATTTCCAATGGGCGAGTTCTATCGTTAAGACCTTTGCGAAACGTGTAGTCACGTTTGCCAAAGGTAATGTGGCGCCCTATAGGTCAAGCTAAGGTAAATAAGCGAGATTAAAATCTCGTTCATTCATGGACACAGCAGTGAATCATTATGCTAATACCAATACTACAGACGTATCGTAAATATGAATAAGGTATTATATAATAGAGTTATTTGAGGCGCGTGACTCGTTCACAACAAAATTCTTGAAACTGTCTTTTGAATTTTTGTGTCATTACCACCAATGAGATTCCATACTAAATAGATTGCAACTACTGATTTGCCTGAAGTATATTGTTATACCCTATGGATACTTTTGTCTTAACTTAAACTACATGTAGGTACTATAAGCGTATTTAACCTGGTGTCCTGAAATACAGACTAAAAAGCCTTGTTTAGGCACCAGTCTCTAGCAGTACTAATGTAATTGAAAAAACGTTTCATTTATATTGTAAGAAATGTATTGTGAAAGAAGTAAAATTCTGTTATAATTATTATAAGTACATTTATATACATGTATAGAATGTAAGGAAACAGGTGCAAAGTATTGAAAAACAATTCTCTTTTTCATTATACATATTTGTATTCATATAATGTAACGAATTTGCGTCATATCCCTTCGTAAGAAGTTGTACCGCATCACAACATCACATAATCACATTATAATTAATTACATCTTAATGACATTTGATAAATTCTGAGAATTTAAGATTAACGTAGGCGTGATTCATGCATAAGCGAAACTATTTGGGAGAGTACACGGTTCGTTCGTCAATGCTATTTCAATAAACTTGTTAAGTTAGTATTTAAAGTTTATTCATTTATTCATTAAAGACTTTAAAAGTTCATTAATACGTATTTAACTTACAGTTTTAAATGTACTGTTTTAAATTATACTTATTATAAGAAAATTAAATATCCAGTCTATATCTTATCTTTTATCTTTCACGTAATACGTTTTGTTTTTAAATTGTTTGTTTACGTTTTTAATACGTCAAATTGCTTAACAACTATGTCATAAGAGGTTTTATTAGAGTATGTGTGTAAGATACATCTTTATATGAACTTAATGAACGCTGTGCTAAGTGTCCTGAAGTATAAAACATAATAGGTTTTATATAAAAACATGGAAAATTTACATAATATAACTAAGGTACCTGGAAAATCATGACACTGATATTTGCTTAGAGGAAAATGTTAATGAATCTGAGTTATCTTTTTATTATCATCGATATACAAGTCATTGTGGTTATGGGAAAATAAATTTTGTGTCGTTAGTAGTAAGTACCTACTTAGTTGATGACTCCTTGATGATGATGGACTCCTAGTCATCGTTTATCACTCATGTTAAAACTATTTACAAATGTTTTTCACGATTCAGTGATCAAGTAAGTTATTTAAATATTTATTAATGTGGTAAAATAATAATTTAAAATGTAAATAAGTATTTTTGTTTGTATGTTCTATCACATCGCCTAACCTACTGACGTATTTAATGAATGAGGTGTCAAAAGATAGAGGCGTGGATGACATTAGCATATATAATATTCATACTTTAGTTTAAGTTATTAGATAGATAAGATAGCTAATAAAAGTATCCATGATTCTTAAGGATAAAATGCCAAATATGTATAGCAAATCTTACCCAACGTGGCTAGGAAGAAAACCCACACGAAGTGGTACACCGCCATCGTACTAATTCTGCAACAAAAAAATTGTACAGTGACGAAACCATTGTCTAAGGTCAAAGACCACCCAATCTTACAATTACGAAATAATGACTCTACATCTACCTTAAAATGCTTTTTGAGACAACATAGTTTACCGAAGTTATATATCTACCTACGATTTTAGCATACACAAATCATTCTCTGTATTTTTAGATTTATAGATAAATTTAAAAATAAATATTCAAGAAAATATAGAAAGATATCAATCACATGATTGTTTTTCTGATCATTACTTTCATATGCTACTTACTATAACATTTATAAGATTTTTGTCAACACAATTCTCAACAAAACTGCGAAAATCTACAAACTGTAGCTACTTATATATCCCGCAAGGATATTAATTAAAATAGTTCCTTATATCTTCGTATAAAAATACGTGAGATAGTTTTCCGAAGTTGCTAGCCAAATGCAGTAAACATTGCGGCCGTAAGAGGTCCGCCATCAATTACTTTTCTTTTATGGAAATAATGAGCCATAGTCTATGTATAATTTATGCAAACGCGCGGATTGGAAGCATTCAGGAGATTAGATACGTACATGCATCCTATAAAAACTACTCGACCTTATTAACAAACTGTAACATTCATTTATTTTTAACCGACTTCAAAAAATTTGGAGGTTCTCAATTCGTCTGTGTATAATATTTTTTTTATGTATATTCACTGATATTTTCGTCTAGACGGATTTCAAAGACTTATTGTTTAACTTGGCACCGACTTCTAAATTATAAAATAACTAGCAAATCATTTCTATATACTAAATGAAAATGTGTATTACTTTGTGGAAAGCAAATTTATTTTTTGTTTTTTAGTTTGTTTTAGTCGGTTTAATTTTTTGTTAAAAAATATTTTATTAAAATTGTAATTAGTGGTAACAGATATATATGTTTGATACAGAAATAATACTTAAGAAGAAGTACTGAAAGCTAACCGGAAAATTCGGAAGTGATTCGGGCTGCAGATAAAATAAAAACACAATATTTATTTTCTTTCTAATTTCATTGGGTGGACCTTGCAATAATGTTATCTAGACATAAATCATTCGGATAATAATGTAAATATTTTTAAACAAAGATAAGATCCTAATGTACTAAGTACCAACAATTTTATTAAATTTTAATAATTGTACTGCATATAAAAACACGATTCACGGATAAACGTTAATAAACAATTGTATTCTCTACATGAGTATTGATAAGAATATTTTTTATTTATCATAATATTTTATTATACCTAATATTCACACGTTCGTGATTGAGATTATTTGTATTACAAACACATTTTACTATTTTACAATTCAAAAGATTAGCTTAAAAAATATACTTTCCTAAAAATAACACAAAGAGTTTTCACAAAGGTGTTTCAGTTCGCTCGCGATTTTAATTAATTCGCGCAATTAAACGGACCGGTTCAAATCACCGCAAATAATACCGTTATACTGTAAAAAATAATAATACTTATACAAACCTTATTAAGGATAATCCACGGATAAACACTAATGATAAATGTTCACAGTTTTTACACTACACACAGCGCGAAACGTCCAGCAGCGGCGGCGTGAGGCGGCTATCTGTATTGAGTATTCTATGTTCAATAATGAATTCTCAAGGGACAAGGCTCTGCGATTGTCTCCACTCTCTAGCCTGTACTCTCGCTGCTCGAAGTGACCTCACAGAAGCAGGAAATCCTATCATACATGTGGAAGATAAAGTTCACACTCTATTCTAATTAGATCCTGTAATAATGACCAAGATAAGATCAATCTCAACTCTTATGTGACGAATTCATTTTTGAGAAAGTTTGGTAATTGATTTTATCAAGAGTTTTGCTTTATCTATATCCAATTTTCATTATTGCCAACGGGTACCTTTTTTGGTTTTAGCTTTTAGAAAAATAGTTAGGTAAGTAAATTAAATTCGTTATGCCAATAACTTATTCGTAATTAGTGATCCCGAACTTCTTCTTGAATAGGTAATGCGATCGTTATGTTACTTTAATGAGACAATTAAGTAAGTAATCAATTAGATAATAAATGTGAATTAATTCATACAACTATTGCGTACGTAATAAGCATTTAAAATATTATTATACTAGCTGTTGCCCGCGACTCCGTCCGCGTGGACTTTCATATAAACTTTGACCCCTTCCATCCCCCTTAACCATTTTTTCCAGTTATAAAGTAGCCTATGTTTTATCTCATTAAAATCGGTTCAGTAGTTTTGGCGTGAAAACGTAATAGACAGACAGACAGAGTTACTTTCGCATTTATAATATTAGAAGGGATTATAATTGATTCATCTTAGAAATAACATCAACCACATGTATCGTTAACAATATATATAGAAACATCTGCCCCGACAATAGGAATGTGTCTACTTAGTATGTTTGTTAAAGGTTACATAATAATATAAAATACTAGGTACTTATTATACCAGGTGTA
The DNA here is from genome assembly GCA_026213755.1 of Eurema hecabe. Classification (NCBI taxonomy): domain Eukaryota; kingdom Metazoa; phylum Arthropoda; class Insecta; order Lepidoptera; family Pieridae; genus Terias; species Terias hecabe. The sequence goes on from JADANM010002527.1 coordinate 2,746,968, forward strand.
GGTATTTTTTCTAGACCACAAGTATAAATTTTTAACCCCGTTAAGGGCAACCCTCTTATTTTAAGTGAACATTTATTTAAGTACCTTATATGAAGCTAGCTGTTGTTCGCGACTGCGTCCGTGTAGACTTTCATATAAAGATGTATTCTGCTATCCGGGGCGGGGACAGATCCAACGAACCAAAAACCATGAAAATTTGGTCTAGCCGAGTTATAAGTGTTGTAGTAGCCGTCTTTGTATATATATATATATAGATGTCTTCAATACCTCATGAGTAGAACGCACTTAATTATATATGGAGAATATTATTCTTTTAGTTAAGCAACTCAAACGTTCCATGATAGAGCATGGACCATGGTAGAGTTTTTGTCTGTATAAGTCCGACATTATACAATCCCCTTTTTCGAGGCCTGAAGGCTTAAGAGGTTTTCGTCCTTATAAACATTTTTTTAATACATTATTTACAAAAGTTACAGTAAGTAAGTTGATGCATAAGGTAAAATAAATCTTTTTCATATGATTTCACTGCGATTCTTCGGTTGGGTGATAACTCTAAGATCTTCATCGTATGCATGTGAAAATATTACATATTTTTCTATTAAAGTAAATTCTCTGTATGTGTTTATTTGAATTTTTTTAATGAAGGCAATACTAGATTTCTTTACAGTTTTCGTAGAAGTTACATAGGTGTCAGATATCAGTGAAAAATAAACAAACCAATACTTCAGTAATGTATTATTTTCTTTAGAATATACTGAGTTAAAACAACTAATTAAATACAATGACGTGACAGTAACAACAAGTAAAGCAAGAAAAAAAAATTGAAAAATATAAAACGGATATGTACTTGTATCCTTAAAAAAAGTAAAATGGGATTACTTATTACACGATAAGTAACTACAAATTCAGTGTTTCAACCAGTGGTACATTGAAAGTTACCAAACATAAAATGAGAAAAATGCGTTGGTGTCGATGCAATAAGAACCCTAAACTACAATACTGTGATAATATAAATGAACTGCACCAACTAGAAAATGTTCTAAGACTTAAAAGAGAAGAACTTTCACACACAGATAAAGTACTACGACACAAGAGGAAGCAATTAAATAAACTAGATTGCAAAACTATTAAACTCGAAGAATGCAAAAGAAAATTATCAGATTTAATTGAAAAGTGCAAAAAACGTGAGAAAAAACCAAAAAAGAAGAAAAAAAGGAAGTCAGAACTGGTCGATACCGTTCATAATTTCTTTGATAATATATTTAAAATGGATAAGGATATGAAAAGAGTAGCTAAAGTTAATAAATATGATTTACTAGCAAATATAAGAAGAATATTAGTTCAACCAAATGCTAGTTCAAGCATAGCGCAAAGTAGACGTCCAATTAATACCCGTGATAGGTTGTTTTATGCCCCTAAAGATTGCTATCTTATGTCCTTGCAAAGGACTCCTCAATTATGGATATATCATCGCTGGCCAAAGTTCTATCCGTACTTTCTTGACGCTCGCGCTCAGTGGAGGAACATGGGTACATGTTGCATGTTCTTGCTGGGTATATTATTTTGGGTCCCATGTTTCGTCTGCCTCGAAATCCTCAAATGCTGTTTTTGTAGTTGTTGTTGTGATTGCTAATTGTAAATACATTATCAATACTGATGGTCATGTGTCAAGATTAAATTTGCCTAAATAAAAATAAATTTTCTTATTTGTAGAATATATCATATTATAATTTTTGCTTTTTAAATGGATACGTTGCTTCATGAAGTTGATAATTTATGTACCTGATATTCACAAATAAGTTTTAATCTAAAAAATTACCATAAGTAATATGTCATGTTAAACCAAGTCAATAACCGATTTTCAAACTATTTTTATCCTGTCAATTATATCGTTGGCATTGCTATGTTTATATGATTTATATTTTTTAAGTTATTTTTCTATTTTATACACTTATATATGCGTAAGGTTTTAACCATAGCATTAGTGGCATTAAAGTGAAAATTTCGAATGTAAATGAACGAAAAATGCATGGTCTACGCCTCATAAACTTTTCTGGGAATCCTGAAGCCTCCCAACATTGTAACGTATCTAATAACATTGATAAAATAGAAAAAGAAACATGTGTGCCTAATATTGAAACGGAACCTAAAAATAATACAAGCGGGATAAATGTATCAAAAGAACACGAAACATCTTTGAACCAACTTTTCAGGCTACCTCCCTTCGGTAGGTGGAGAAATTTATTATTTAAATATAGTATGTACGTATTAATGATGTATTACATTTATACACGATAAGTTTTAAAACTATGCCTAATTTCAGGTACAAATTCCAATCTAAAAATTTTAAGAAGGCCGTATAAATTGAACCAACAAAAAAATCCAAATATATCACTCACAAAAATGTATTCTGACAAAATTAAGGACGCCTTAAAAAAAGTTGGAAAACAGAAAAAGAAAATAAGTAAAATCATTATGAAATCTCCGAGTAGACATGTTAATAATCCGTATAATAATGATAAAGTAAAAGTCATATTTACGTCTCAACACTGGAAGACTAAGAGGAAATCTGATAAACGTATAAGCCCTCGTCGGAGCAATTTGAATTTCAAATCTAAATCATCTTTTGACCATAAAGGATCAAGGAACAATTGTCATGGTTGTTGTAAACCACAAATGCCTGAGAAAGCACAGCATCATAAGCATAAAAGAAAAAAGAAATCGGTTTTAAATTTGCCGTGCAATCAAAAGAATTGTCGCAATTTTCGTTCTGATCCTACGATAAAGTTTTCAAACGTTGGACCATGTAAAAATTGTAAACAGGTCGCGCGGACGCCATCTTTACACTATAATCTTGTAGACTTCTCATCGGACGGAAAAGAAAAGCGTAAAATGAAGAAGAGATCAATCCTGGAAGTAAAAGCTAACACCAGTACTACTTTAAAAAAACGAATAAACAACATTCGCTTTTGTGCCAATAAACAAGTATCTGTTACTCCTTCAAGCCTTGCATTATGTTTAAAAGGCGGTGGCGATACTTTTGAAGATAAAGCCAGTCAAGTTTTTCCAAAGAAAACTGAAAAGGATAAATTACGACAGATCCATTTTTTTAGAACATCACAAGTTCATAAAGTATGTCCTAAACGAGAGCATAAAAAAACGCATATAAGTGTACTGTTAGCGAACACTGTATTAAAGTATATAATTTTTGGCTTGTCAATAATTGTGTGGTCACCATGTATTGTAATAACATTCTTAATCTGGATTGTTACCTATCCAATGAGACCTCAAGAAATAATTGATACGGCAAATAATGCCCGACAAAATAGAAAGGATAGAAAATGTCGTAGGCAGAAAAATGAGTTCTTGACTGCAATATACGAGAGCAGCAAGTCGTTTATAAAAAAGATTACGTTTTTCTATGAAAGTGTATTTGCTTTACTCAAAACAAACGAACAAAAATCTAAGCGTTGTTGTAAACGAGGATTATCAAATTCAGGCGTTATCAAAAAGCAAAATTCTAAAAAAGGACCCAATCCTAACAAAAAATACACTCTTTTTTATAATACTGCAAGAGGGTGGGTTATTAAACCAATTAAATCTTCTAATCGAATTGGATTAGTAGAAAATAGTGAGGAGGAATTAACTGCAACCGGCACATTTGGTCAATCGAATATACTGCCCGAGCAAGCGTGTCAAGTAAATTTTACTTTTGGTCAAGCTGAAGGGAAAGGTTACAGAAAAAAATCAAAATTCAGCCTGCAACGCTTGAAGATGACTCAAGCATTCTACAACAAGGAACAAACATTCCGGTCGAAACAAAAAAATAAAAAGTCTATTGAAACGCAAGCACAAGTTAACTGTGACAAACCATCAGATCCCTCTATATTGCAAGATAATGTGGATTCGAATGTCGTAATATCTAATACTTGTGATGTTCAAACAAACTTCCTAGATTCTTCGAGGCCGGACATTCCAGTCTATGCGACTTTGCAAAGTCGAAAATGTGTTAAGTTTGATACAAAGTATCCGATATGTGATCCTTGCAATAAACCGCCGCATCCTATCAAACGTTATTTCTGTTCGAATAATGTTTCGACCGATGAGAATCTAAAAAAAACAAATTCCGTTAAAATTCTGAGAAAAATAAAACCACAGCAAAATCCACCTAAATATATTAAAGTAAAGAAGTATGATAAAGACAGCAACAAGGAGGTGATGAAACAGCATATTCCGAGACAGCCTATTCCGAGACGAGAATATAAAGAATATAAAGAGAAAGAAACGATTAGACAAAATATTCCAAAACGCTACGTAAATGTTAGAGGTAATTATCCTAAACGTTCCACGAAAAAAAGTATAAGTACACGTTCTAAATTTCGATCAAATATAAGGAAGTCCCGAAGAAAATGGTTTAAAAATGCAAGTTTTGGAAGTCGATTTCGAAAGAAAATATCTAATATGATTGACGATGCCGAGAAAAATATCTGGAATTATGATAAATGCGAAACTTTGTACGTGCAAACTTTACGACGAAGGCCTTGCTATTGGATTTTCAGGCGTGCCCCATCTTTCTACCCATATTTCATGATATATTATAAGTTCTATGAAAGTTTAGTACACGGAGCTCTTATAATTATGACTGCATGCATTTGGTGTCCTATTTTCTTTTGGTGCTATTGTTGTGCTATGTTACTATGTAGATGTCTATGACACAAGTGAATGGATTCACTGTTTTACTCAATTATATTATTTTGCTTACAAAACATCTATAATTGTATCATTATACAGACAATTGAAGTATGGAATACGAGAGGAGAAAGGGGAATTTACATATTTAACGAAATGACATATTATATTGACCATTCGGTGCCGACTAACCTAACCAGGTGACATCTGTTGTTAAATGTAAATTTATTCGTTTACATATAAAAACAGATAACAGATAACAAAATCATGCAACAATAAATATAAGCAGTTTTTTTATTATTACTATCACGGCCATTTTTTTAATTATTATTCTTTTCGTTTACACTGTCCAAAAGCTTATAATGTTTCATTAAAAAAAAAGACCAATGTCAATGTCAAACACCTTTTATGTCATTAGTGTCAAGTCAATCATTAAAGTTGTATATTTTGATTAAAATGAAGTAGGTTTTTTTCATCAATTTCTTAAATAAAGTAAATTGCGATTCTGGAGAAGCATTAAATAGTTGTATATAATATAGTGCCTTAAATAGGGAGTACCCTGTGAAACGTGTGCTTTGTACTGCTGAAATTTATTGTTTTTAAGAAACTACAATGCAGTCGACAGAAAAACGCAATAAAACAGATCTTGCTTCCTTAGATCCCGCATTTAGAGTTAAACAGCTCGCAAATTATGGAGCTATGGTGGATGTTGACGCTAATGTTCCTCCGAGAAGGTATAATTTTGAATATGAATAAAATTCTTATAGGTTAGAAAAAATCTAATAAGTACGAAGTATATAATTTTTTTACGGATTGTAGGTACTATCGTTCAGGATTAGAAATGGTCAGAATGGCGAATGTATATCTGGCTGAAGGAAGCTTAGAAAATGCTTATATATTGTATATGAAGTTTATGACTTTGTTCTTGGAGAAAATCCGTAAGCATCCAGAATATAATACAGTCCCTGGTGATATAAAGACTGTTAATCAGAATAAATTGAAGGAGGTTATGCCAAAGGCAGAAAAACTTAAACAAAAACTATTAGATCAGTATGCAAAAGAGCATGTTTTGTACAAAGAAAATGAGGTATGATTCATCCTTGTGTAATATAATCAGATATCTTTGTATATTAATAATTAATATATAATATAATAAGCTATGTGTTTAGAAGTTGTTATTAAGCAATTTATTATCAAACATATTATTATCATATGTAAAACTGGTAATTAACAATTTGTGACATTTATTGAAAAAGTTTTTACCAACCCACATGATTGTAATTTCTATAAATTTTTGTACTGTAGGTAAAAAGAAAAATTGCTGAAGAGGCAAGAAGAAAGCAAGAACAAGAGGACGCAAAATTGGCACAGAAATTGCAAGCTGACGAAAATAAGCAAGATGGAAATTCAACCACACCACATCTTAATACTGTAATTACATATTTATTATTTAAGTGTTCTATTATATGATCACAGTTTAGAGTATTACAAGGCTTACTGATTTTAAAAAGCAAGACATTTTATTTTTAAAAAGATGATGCAACATTAATTCTTATGAAGCAAAGAGTTTTCACATTATAAAGCTTAAGACAATTTCTTTTTATGTTTCTTAAATGCTTTTTTGTATAAAAAGGCTAAGTATGTTATGTCAACAGACATCACTAATCCCACTTTACAGACAACCAATTTTATTTTATATATTATGCTGTCAATTATTTATAGTATTCTATACAGGATAATTGGGCCGTAACTCCCAGTGCGCCGCCGGTTGATGGAGTATTGTATCCAGACGACTTTGCAACAGAGCCACCGAGAGCACCTCTCAATCAATACAACCCAGTGCCTCCATTAATTCCTCCTAAGCCAATACAGTTAGTACATTACTATTCTTTATTGTCTGTGAAACAGATTAATCTTTAAGAAAAAGTTCAATGTAAAAAACCTTTTATGTATGGCTATACTTTTGAGTTAGCCATAGTATGGTACAAAAGTACCAGCTATTTAGAATTTTGTATAATTTCTGTGTACCTAGTACGTAGGAGAAACTAAGTTGCAAAGCAAGTTTATAAATACAGTATCATACAATATGTTATTGGAAATTCTAAGGTGGTTATACTTCATTAGCGATTCACCGGACTTCGCTCTACCTATAAAAAACTGCATGAAAATAGGTTTCGCAGTTTTAAAGATTTAAACATAGGGCCAGAGAAAATGATTTGTTTTATATAATGTAGTGATTTACATAGAATAAGTATGATATTGTATACTTTAGCTATACTCTATATATTTTTTTTCTTTCAGAGACAATGTAATAAGTGATCTGTTACCACCATTAGCAGGTGGTCTTCGTACAGTGGTAGTACCAGCAACTCTCTTAGGGAAATTCCTTACCATTGCAGCGTCTAATACTGCTAAGAATATAGAACTGTGTGGCATATTGGCTGGAAGGTTGGTAAGTGTTTTGTGTTAGATATTAATAATTAATGTTTTGTGGAATACTTAGTATCCTATGTTTAATAATGTAACATAGAGATTTTCTCTGATTTTTAGTGAGTAATTTTTGTTTAGATATATTTTATAGAGACTTAACATTAACTACATTGAGAAATATATTTTTTTTTTATCTCGGGAGTCAGAGAGAAAACCTAGATATTTTAATTTAACAACTAACATTTGCTATATGCATTTCCGTCATGTTGAAAAAATATTTAAAGACAGTTCCAGCAAGAAAAAAAAATGCATTTTGACTGATCATTTCATTTATTGTTCATCTTTATTAAAATATACATAGAAACGGCCATACATTTTTTATAGTATTTGACCATTATTTAATATGCACTAAATATTGTTTACAGGAAAAGAATCAGCTGAAAATAACCCATGTGATAGTGCCCAAGCAAACGGGTACCTCAGATTCTTGTAGTACAAATAATGAAGAAGAAATCTTTTACTACCAAGACCAACATAATCTCATCACTTTAGGTTGGATCCATGTGAGTTTAATATTCTCTTGCAATAGTAATCTACTATTATGAATTTGAAAGCTTTTAATGATAGTATGGATGTATAGAAAAAATGATTATTTTTTCTGAATAACACAAAATGTTATTTTTTGCGTTGGTCGTACTAGGCCTATACAATATATAATAAAATATATCAAACACAGTTAAAAACAGAAAATATAAAAAAGATTTATTTTCCGGAAGCTACAAAGCCATATACAGACTGTAATTTGTCTTTATACATTTAATGGTATATAAACTTTATTTGTTTATATTATTCATTTGAAATGTTTCAGACACATCCCACACAAACAGCGTTCCTATCGTCAGTAGACCTGCACACTCAGTGCTCGTACCAGCTCATGATGTCAGAGGCTATTGCCATCGTTTGCGCGCCTAAATATAACGAGTTAGTATGTTTTACTCATTCTTTCATTAAGTGTTGAAAAGAGAGAGAGAAATCAGATATAGATCAAAGAAACTGTAGCCTCTATGTGTAAGTATGTAGAAAGTTGTATCACAGTAGCAGCTGTTACCTTTTTTTAAGGTTTCTGTTTAAGTGTATAAATGGTGAAATAAATCTTTATCTCTTCCATTTCCGTACCACTCAGGTTGCCTGGCAGAGATCGCAAGTTAGCCATAAGGCTGCCTCTTGTACATTATTATTATTAGTGGCGTTTTAATATACAATTATTTTGTTTTTTGTTATCTATATCTATATCTATACTAATAAATAAAGCTGAAGAGTTTGTTTGTTTGTTTGAACGCGCTAATCTTAGGATCTACTGGTTCGAATTGAAAAATTCTTTTTTATTGAATTGACCATTTATCGAGGAAGGCTTTAGGCTATATAACATCACGCTGCGACTAATAGGAGCGAAGATATAATGGAAAATATGGAAAAAACGGGGACAATTATTCATCTTTGAGGGCTTCCTTTGCGTGCGCTGCGAAAACGGTTCAAGATACAAGAATAATATGTATGAAAGAATTATTCCTCTTTAAATGATCTAAAAAAAAGTCCGCGACAGTACATGTCTATCTTCTAAGATTTACTCACTATAACATAATAATAGAAATAGATCCGACGGGGACGAAGTCGCGAGCAACAGCTAGTGTACAATAAAGTGTTATAAATAAATAATGTAATGGTATCTATTTCCAGGACGGGATATTTCGCGTTGACGCCGGAGTATGGTATGAAGTACATTGCTGGATGCCGACAGACTGGCTTCCATCCACATCCTAACGACCCACCGCTCTTCTATGTGAGTTTATCTATAGATATATACATTTAGGATTCGGATAATTAAAAAAACAATATAAAATAAAAATCATTGAATTTCCCAACGTAACCTTATATTTATTAAAGAGGGTAAATATATTTGTAACAATAACAGTAATTGTAGAGACACACAATTTTGCAATTCGCCGAATTGGCAATGTCCTGCCACGTGTTCATAAGAGGGACGATTAACCTTAACTTATTTAATTTTCATACATTTCCCTACAGTAATGTTATTAGTTACAATTGAAATAACAATTATTTTAAAACAATATTGATTGTTTTGAAGTAAAATGAATTTTAAATGTGGTTCCATTCTGAGAGACACTGACCTTTTGAATCTCTCTTTATCTGATAAATTTTTTTTTGTAATTTTAAAGATTTAAGCATATTTAGCGCCTATGTTTTGTACCACAATAATGATATGATAATGACTTTTTTTTAGAATGTAACACACATCCGGCTGGACAACTCGACGCCTGTAGAAATGGTGGACCTGAGAAGATGAACAGTATTCTAGATTATTCTATTGTGTATTTATTTGTAACACCTAGTCTCACTGAATGTTGCGATGTATACATTCAATTAAAAAAAGCAATGATCTATTAAAGTAAAAAAAGGTTAAATTTATTTAGTGTTTCGCTAAAAGCGCTTCGCACATATTTTCATCAAAATTGTTTTTACTGCTTTAAATTTATTATTAGATAATATAGAAATACAACAGAGGTTGTTGATTCGTTTGTTACAAATTTATTATGTTTTAGTATTTTATCTGCCGCGTAATCAAACGAAAATCAACGAAGTGGAATATTCGGCGATTAATAATGCATAATATAGGCAATAAACAATAGAAAGAGTCTGGTTAATTTTAAATTTACGACAAATTACTATTTGGTTTTTATTTATTTTTCTTTTAAACGACGCTTGCATGGCTTGGCCTTTAAAAACGGATAAGGGAAGGATGGGATAAATGGTAGGATTATTATTATAAAAAAGGGTGTAAAAGACTTAATTTCGAAAACTGTAGCCATAATTCTCCCGCGATCATAACATAATATATTAATTGATCCTGACGCAGAGTTTTGAGAGGTATTTGTTGATATTATTCAATACTGTTTTACGACCAGCAATTGAAAGCCACGCAATAACTGCGTTTCATTTACATTGCTACATTTTAATTTTAATGTTTTCTGGCTTAATGAAGAAATGTTGCACTACAACTTTAAACTAACGGTTTTACCCGCATTAATATGTAATATATACACATAAAGCTTCCTTAACAACCACTCTAATTATTAAATTAAAACCGCATCAAAATCCGTTGCGTAGTTTTTAAGATAGAGCATACATAGGGACAGACAGACGGCGAATAGCGACTTTGTTTGTTATAGCGAAAAATAAATATTATGGACAAAATTTAAACCCAATTTTTAGGGTAATATTTTCGAAATTAAGTCTTTCACTCTGTATATAAAACGAAAGTATTGTGATTCATGTTAATACATTTAAATTGTTAGTGTACAAAGCTTGTTGATATATTAGTACTGTTAGTACTATTTTTGTTGATGCAAATGTCATTGATTTACTATCGGTATATATGTAACGGGTAACTCTAAGCAAACCTGCGAAAAGATTAAGTAGATTTTACCCAGGCTTACATAGAATTTTACCCAAAGACACAGGAGAAGAATGACCGCGCTACCGTAGATTTGATGTATAAAATTTTTAAATATGTAATGTTTCTATCCTGAATAAATAGCTTGAAATCGAACTCGAAATACTAAGTGAACATGGGCAAACCTAGGTTTACTTTACGTTCTAGCATTACGAAGCATTTTTATTTTTCTCGTATGTATGTACGTACCAAAATTAATTTGTTAGCTAACATTCTTTTGTTTCCCTAAAACCTTTATATGAGAGGAAAATCGACATGTATTTTAGATTATTCTCAAAGAAAAGTGAACTTTTATTGTCATTTGTATATAGTATCTTATTTATTTAACTTAAATCTGATTTTTTTATTTCTTTATCGCCATAACTTTTCGTTATCATATTTAAAATTACTTTTGTATGAAGTAATAAATCTATGACAGTGGATAAAAATATTTAATGAAACTGCTATTTTTGCCTTAATTTATTGTGTGCTTTTTTATTTGAAGTTATTGTTTAAATGAATGATGGAGTGTTATACAGACTGTTTAGTCAATTAACAAATATATATATAGTAATGTTTTCTATTATCTGTTATAAAAACGAGATTAAAATATGGCCCCAGTTTAATAAGCTTTTGTTATTTGTATTCTGTATCCGTACTAATATTACAAATGCGAAAGTAACTCTGTCTGTCTGTCTGTTTCGCTTTCACGCCAAAACTACTGAACCGATTGTAATGAAATTTGATACACAGATGGTCTAGAGCCTGAGAAAAAACATAGGCTACTTTATAACTGGAAAAAGGGGTTCAAAGTTGATATAAAATTCCACGCGGACGGAGTCGCGGGTAACAGCTAGTTATATTATAAAGAGCAAAAGTTCAATGTAGCATCATGATTTAAATAATTATTAAAAATATTATTTAATATAAATTTGGTTTGTTTTTTTTATTTATTATTTCATCGTAACTGGGTTTGTGTGCTTTGAAGACAAGAAGCTATGTATTATATGAGTACAAGATAAATATTAAAATATTACTGTGTAATTGCAAGTGCTTGACGCTATGGACCAAAATCAATAAAATATTTTCACTGACACAATTGTTTTATTGTTAATATGTATTACAATCAATACTCGTTCAATCCATACTTCCATACTTAATATTATAAATGCGAAAGTAACTCTGTCTGTCTGTCCATCACGGTAAAACTACACAGATGGACTAGAGCCTGGGGAAGGACATAGGCTACTTGTTTTTAATCAATCTTTCTGAAGCTATACATATTACTTCTTAGACTCACAGTCGTCTCCGGAGAGAGTCGGGAAAACTAGTTTTCCCGAAGAGATACAGATGTATACGTGGTCAGCGAACAGTTTCTTTAAAGGCAGAGGATTTCTTTTTCACGTTTCGCGGAAGATTTTGCAAAGATGTCTATAATCGGTAGAAGTTCAACACATCGCATGGTTTCATTTACCATAACCAAAAGCCCATGGCTATTGAAGAATTGGAAATTTTGTTGGAACGCTTTTTAGATTATCGCTGTGATGATAACCCTTTGTATTTGTCAAATATAGTAGATGTAGATATTGTCTGCTATTTAAGAAGAAATTTTGAAATGCACTTTAAACATAACAAGCCAGAGTTAAGTCTAACCTAATTCTTTTACCAATAAATAAATAAATATTTTCAGGACATTTATACACAGCCCCATTTAGTTCCAAGCTAAGCAGAAGCTTGTGTTATGGCAACTTGATAACGGAATAAATTACATATACATACTTTTCTTTTGTAAATACATACATTCAATAAATAGCGACACCCAGACCCCAGAAAAATACAAATGTATAGGTCGCGGCACGGATGTTTAGCGCTGGACGAGAATAGCTGCGCATTGACGCTAATTGACGTATTGGTGCGAGAACGACTGGGGAACCAATCAACGCTCGCGCACCCGACGATCACGCACCCCGCGCGCCGCACCGTCCCCTCGATACCTTATTTTTGTCTTCTGCGCAGGCTTTGTTCAACGCTAAAGATTCGTGACGCTACTTATAAATTACAAATAATATATTTTTTCCGGTGTGGGGAACGAACCCAAGAACCTTCGCGCGGAAAGCAGTTGTGCTACCACTGCGCCAATAGGTTGTCATAATATCTTTATTGTTACAATATTATAAATACTTAAGCTTGTGAAAATTTATGGACGTATGTATGGTTGGTGTATGGATAATATATGTATGGAAAATTGTTATGGAATTTTATTAAGGTTTCCAAAAGACCAGTATAAATAAAACACTGTTACTTATTTATTATTTTATTGCGTTTTACATATAATCGTGTCATGATATGTGAGTTACATATTTTGGCAGTGACGTAAGTTAGAAGCCACTACAGTATTGCTTAATTTTAATTATAAGTACAATTATTTCATTCTTTATTATAGATATAACTTTATAAGTTCTTTAAATTTAAATAAACATACAATTGATACTCAACGCCATCTAGTTTCAAAGTAAATAGAGTTTGTGTAACTTACATAGACTATTTTTTTAAACACAGACATATAATATTAAATTTAACAAAGGCCTATTTAAGCGTTACGTCGATATGCATTAATTTACTATGAGGTCTTTACTTTGAGGTCAATAATCACTTCAGTCTATTGTAGATATAATATTATGATTGCCCAACACATTATAAACATACATATTAAAGTGCCACGCATACACTTACAATAAAAATGAAATGAAATAACAAACATTCACATACGAAATATACAAAGAAATCCAGGGATTAAAACAATCAGCTTTACATGATCATTTATTTTATTATATTAGTTAAATCTACGTAAAGAGAATTATAAAATAATGTTCTTTTTACACACTACGTAAATAAGGCACTCGGTGCATTTACCTTTAGTATAATTTTATATCATTAATATTTAAAATTACATAGCTATTGTATCTCTAATTGCTACTAGTTATATATTTATTATGTGATACTTACTTACTTCAAGCGAAATATATTATATAATAGGCTATCTAAGCTGACACTTAGAAATTATTAATTAATTAATTATCTGTCGACCAAATACTGGAACGTAATTCAAACATAAGTATTTGACAGATCTGAAATGTCGAGCAAAAGCGGCAATTTTTTCGAAACAAAATTTCATCATTTTTAGGGACTGATTCTTGATTAAACTAAGACTGAAAGACAGGAGAAAGATTATTTTTATATTTTATATTGCATAATATGCTTACTATAACATGCTAGCCTAACACCGAAGGGGTTAAATAAATTACCTGACTGATGACTCGGTGTTACATCATTATTTTTGATTACCATCTGTCAAAGTTAATTAATTTGAGTCATGCTTAAATCTGATTTGTATTTCAGTATTCATTCAATATAATACCACATTTTTAATACTATACATTGCAGTTAATACGAATGTAATATTCTATATCATTATGCTCTTTTTTTATTCGTTCGCTAACGAAAAGAGGTTTTATTGAGGTTATTCTGTCTTACAACATCCAATACACAAATTTCTTTTGAAATATTACAAATAAATTAAAGTATTTTCACAATCAAGTACAATGAACTCAATATTATGTTTAAAACAGAAAGGTTAAGAGTTGCGGAATTAGAAACCATTTTCTTTTTAGACGGTGGTACGATTTCTATGGTTTTATTCATTACCCAGTAATAGACTTCAAGAAGACCTTGCGCTGATAACTCTGGTCCGATTGTCTCTCGAATTCTTTTGTTATACGCGTTTAGCCAGTTTATCTATAAAATATTAATGAATTAGAGCCATATTAATCTAAAACGAATGAGAAAGGATATGCAAAACTTCAAGTAAGAGCATGCGTCATTAAATTCGATTTTGTAATGCTACCAACCACTTTGATTATCACGCGATAAGCTTAGCAAGGGATAAGGATAGTTATCAAACTTTTAAGCCTATTTTTTTATTTCTATTGCATTTGGACTCTAATAGACTGTCGATTGTTAGGTAAAACAACTTTAAACGAACTAACCTCATATTCTGTTAGTAAATTTCGGTCTATCAGCTTCGGTTCGTACGGGATGAGCGTGGTCTCCTTGAACCCAAGATAACCCGAAGGTCTCGGAACTACCTCCAGTACGTTACTCAACTTTACACCGAATTTACCAAATGTATGCCACGCAGGTTCTGAATATATGGATGAAAATTTAAATGACGATTTAAGAAATATATTTGTTTTTATTAAGAAATGGTGTATTGTCTTAAAACTTACCACTGGTAATAAAGTAACCTTCCCGGAAAGGATGCAGATTTGTGTCCTGACGATAATCGATTACAACTGGATCTGAAAGAAAAAGCCGTGTTCAGTAAAATATCTCATCATTGTAATACAATTGTCAACATTAATTATTTTATTACTATTGATAACACAGGGAGAAAATATCGAAGATAGCTTGCATACTTTAGTCGAACGCCTACTCGATGTTCTACAGGCAGCACATAGCATCCTTCCACTTCATAATCAACGGTTAATTTGGTGAATCTGTGGAAAAATTGCGAAGAAATTAGAGCATACCTTCACGTCTATTCAAAGCAGCTCTCACCCCATGTCCAGTGGGCAGCACCTAGTTTCTGTCCCTTTCACTCCACAAACAACGGCTATTGCTGTCTTTTGGAAAATTGTAAAGAAACCATTAAGTTCACGTCTATTCAACGCAGCTCCCACCCCATGTCTTGTAGGTATCACCCTGTATCTTCCATTTCATAGACGTAGGCTAGAAATCAGAGCATACCTTCGCGTCTATTCAAAGCAGCTCCCACCCCATGTCCAGTGGGCAGCACGTAGTCCTGGCGGTGCGCCCACAGCGGCGCGCGCGCTACCGGGTCCGCATGAGCCGCAGGAAGTGTGGCCGGCGCCTGCAGCCCCGACAGCGCGGCCAGCGCCCGCAGCACCGTGCTGTACGCGCGCTGCTCCTCGCGGGACGGCACGCCGTAGTGCAGCGTGCGCGTTACTACTGTTGTACCTTCTGTTTGAAGGTACAGGGTGGTTTCAAGAGCCAAGCCAAAATAAAACAATACAAAGGACGCTTAACACTTAAACAAAAACATATAACACGGATAAGGAACACTCAGAATGTGTTGAAGCTGCGAACAGCCACAGCGCTGATTTTCAGTGGCTCTTAAAAATGTTCAGAGTGACTAACAAAATGCAAAATATATTACCAGGAGAGAAGAGGCGAAACACTTTCCTCGTTCCATAAAACGTCATTAGCCTAACTAAATGGTTCATTTATTGTCAAAAAAAAATTAATATGAATGGAAAACATAACAATGTTAATCGGATTCCAAATTCAATTATAAATTTCGATTCCAAGTTACATCAAAACTGTACCTTCATATTGTCCTCCAGACTGGATAATTAACGTAGAATTGGTAAACACTCTTCTATTAGTAGCGTTAGTTGCTCGATATTCTGTCTCAGCGCCATTTGGTCCGAAAGCAACCCTGGTCCTCATAGAGAAGCCTTTGAAGCCGGCTTGAGTCGCTCTATTGGCGTCGATCTTGTCCGCTACAATCAGCTCATTCAGGGCTGCCTTCCCCTTCAACATTTGTTAGACAATTCTTACATAATAGGATTCTTAAAGATAGCATATTAAATTTGAAAATAAGATACATATTGAGAGTGTTATTTATATGTAATATAACTAGTCGCAAGCCTTGGTTTTAGCTTAGTTTCTTTTCCTGTGTCAATGCCGTGATAATAAGTATTCTAATGAATTCAATCAGCCTACTAACTCGCGATCTCGCGTAAATAATTTTCTCGGATGGATGTGATCACTTAATTGTAAACAAGGAATCTCCCAAATAGTTGCCTGTCCAGGTATTTAATTTTCGCAAAATGTAGTTTTGTTTTAATCAGTTTAATAAATTTAGTTACCATTTTTTCTAGATAATTCAAAGCAGTGCACATAGCAACAGCGTCCCGTAAATGAGCTTTCTTCATGCCTTGTATTTCGGCTGGATTTTTCTGTGCCTTCAAGTAAATGATTGGTGATGGTTCAAAGAGTTGCTTAGACTTGGGCACAGCTTGCATGATAGCAGCTGATGCACCTCGCTGGAAGGTGCCTCCAGTCGGTATGAGAATCTTCATCTCAAGCGCTCGTCGGAGATCGGAATAAATTGCTGCGTATTCATTGACCCTGGAATTAATACAGTTTGTTAATAATTCACGTTATTAGCGAGCAAATTTTAGTATGATACAATATCTAATAAATATCATATACATATATTACACATTAACTATATGAAGAAGCCATAGGCTAATTTCAGCTTCAAAGAGCGATGTCTCTTTCGCACGATACCTACACAGTTTTAGTAGCCATTGTGTCAAGGATACAACACTATATAAAGTCAACAACAACCCAGAGTATCATGGCAAAGGTTGGTATAATGATATGCCTTGTTTATCAATGGGTGTTGTAATAATCTTACCTTGTACAATTATTTACATTAGGATTACAGTTATAAGCGGCCAACGCATCCCGTTCTGGCATCATTAGTTTTCCTGCTGGTACGTATAGTCTCACGTCTTTATAAGTGATGACGACGAAGGCTTTCAACAAAGGGGCGTAGGGCAAGTCGTTGCCGCGAATGTTTAGAAGCCAGGCTACTTCGTCCAACGACGTGACGATCATAGCATCGGCTCCTAGCGCCCGAAATTCAGTTCGGACAGCTGCTACCTTTTCTTGCCAGGACATACCTGTATTGGTGTACAATTGTAAATTTATAAGACATCTCTAAAATTACATTAAAAGTTTAAACTATGCAATGATTGGAAACTTGTAAGATCAAACTAAAAACCTTTCTAAATTAACTTTTTTTAAAGTAAATAGTTATTCTCAGCAAGCTTTATATCATTTCAGAAATTAAAAATAACCACTCCGTTGTTTTGATATTAATCCATATTGGATTTAGTGTGACGTCATTATATTCATTACTCATCTTAACAAAAAATCAATTTACAATTTTAGTTCCAGTAAATATATCCGTAAACCTAACTTGAATTACAATAATACATCCGAACAAACTAACTTACGAACTTATTTAAACTGAAAACGATACAAAATGCCTTGCTCTGACAGGTAAAATTACATCTGAGGCAATGGTATTATTTGAAAGTACTTTTAAAATGACAAAATAAACATATTTGTTATGTGATAAGTCACAATATTTAGTGGAAAAAGTATAGAGGAAATAATAGTCACCAATATACTCCGGGTTATGAGACCTGGCGACTACTCTCGTGAACTCTGGACGTTTCCTTCCAGGCTCGGTTTCTTCGTTCCACAACTGGTCCAACAGTGTTGTATGTTGGATTAACTGTAAGTTCGCGCGCTGAAGGCTTGAGGAAAGCATTTGCCATTCTCCAATCGAAGTTAGTCTAGGATCAGCGCCGACTCGCCCACTGCGACCGGGGCGTTCCTGAAATTGTTACCTCAAAATTTTTTTTACACGTTTTTTAAAACGTTACCTCAAAGTGAATGTCAATTATAACTAGGACTAGACGACATATAGTAGCTAAGTCAGTCTAATATATTTTTATTCAACTAGACAAAATTAACAATATTATCACCGATTCGGAAAGCAGTTTTTGTTCCTCATACCTGATTAGATGGTAATTATTATGTATAAAACTAACAGTCCTTTTGAATTAATTCTGCGTCTTGCTTACATCTCTTAATAAGAACATATTCATAATAATCTTTAAAATATCCCTGTACCGTAGTTGCTCATTAAAGCTCTTAAAAGATAAGCTAGTACAAACCGCAATCCATTCAGCAATAGTCGATTGTGCGGGATCATCTCCGTCAAATACCATCCACGCACACGAGAGCGTCAACCGGGCTCTTCGAACGTAAACTGAGGATACCCAGAGCGCCGCTCCACCATCAGCCAGGACAGCGGCTGTCCCGGGACCGTCCCAACCACTTATGTACTCTAGACGACGCTCGTCGGCTGACGGTTCTTCGCTCTAAAGAATTAAACCATTATACCACGGTACTTGGACAAAATGTTGCGGCAATATTACTGGGATTCTGAGAAGTTTAATGAATTTATCTTCGAAATTAATATTCTAAATATTATTAATATGGCATGCTATAGTTGCTCCTACGACATGTTCCTTATTAGTCTAAATATATCTAAATATATATAATTCTAAGGTGACTGACTGACATAGTGATCTATCAA
Source organism: Eurema hecabe (assembly GCA_026213755.1). Lineage (NCBI taxonomy): Eukaryota > Metazoa > Arthropoda > Insecta > Lepidoptera > Pieridae > Terias > Terias hecabe. Next base: position 2,765,861 of record JADANM010002527.1, read on the forward strand.
CGCACAGCCCAAACCACTGGATGGCTGAAATTTGCCATACAGGTAGATGTTATGACGTAGGCATCCGCTAAGAAAGGATTTTGATCAATTCTACCCTCAAGGGGATAAAATAGGGGATGAAAGTTTGTATGGACATCCACGCGCGCGGAATCGCGGACAACAGCTAGTTTATAATATAAAAGCATATTTAAGGTCGAATTGAGCCACCTCAATTTTTTGGAGTCCGTTAAAACGATATGTTTTCAATATAAAAGCTAGCAAACCTTAGAAAAAGATATACAGGAATTGAACCAAAAGCACTACTACGTATAATTATTATTAGTATTATTGATAAATTAAACTTATACTGAAAACATTTACCAGATGTTCGTCGCTATAAAACACGAGGAATGCGTCAAAAATGCCATTAGGGGCATAGCTGGTGTTCTTCATAGCATTCCGTAGTCTTCCTAACGGCGTGTTATGGTCGGTGGCTTCCGAGCAGACTGCAGTAGGAGGAGTGATCTCCTGAAGCAAGGATGGCGTAGGAGATTGGGCTATTAGTGTTGTCGTCAGCACCGATGTTGTAGATGGCACGTATGCCATGCGAACTGCGTGGCATTCTAGAACAAATATGAATGTTCTGTAACTAAAAATGAATATAGCGTTCAGCAATTATATTATATTAAAAAGATACGTTATAAGCGCAAATTTTTGAAAGCGCAGAAACATCCTAATTAGGACGCTTACCTTTAGGTGAGTAGTTACCGGTGCATTCACGCGCAACTGACTAAACTAACTATCTCTTTTTTTCTTGTTGGTGTTATCGTTTATCTCTCTTTCTATCGTTTTGATTTGTATGGATATAACATAACTATTATATAATATACGTTTATCGTTATATCTTAAGCGAATTAAGATTATTTTAAGAGTCAAAATGAAATAAAAATTATACCTTTTATTCAGAATCAGTTTTTATAAACCTTTCTGGTTCTACTGCTCTTAAACTTTTTTGTGCTACATGTGCCCTTTAATAAATATATCAATCAAAACTATTAAAAAATCATACACTAAGTAAGTTATTTAGAATACGTGTGTGTGTGTTTGTATGTATGTATAACTGTCGGTTTTTCTACGCCGTCAGAACGAGATACGTCGCGCATGGAAGGGACAAAATTAGTTCAAAGCTCCCTTTATGTTTTATCTCTTTCGGTTCTATAAAAAACAAGCATCAGAAGGAGAAAGCGGCTAGCGACAACAGAGCTAATGACGCGGGAACGTACCAGGACCACAGATCATTATAGGAGTCGAAAAAGGTTAAAAGCTCTCGCTAAGCTCTCGAGTGGGACAGGGAAAACAGAGGGGATATCTCTCCGTCGCGTTAATTTCAAAGCGGTTCGACATTCTTGCCCCAAGCTTGTGTGACAGACATTACGATATCTACGCACACACACAAATATTAAGGATGTGGCAAATTGTAAAATTTACACAAGTTTCCATTAAAAGATTTTCAAAATATTTTTATACGCCTTGGCGGATTTATTATGTATTCATTCATTTTCACATAAGTTTTTTATTTAATATTTTCTCAGAAATAGTTAAATTGTATATAGAGCAATACAGCAATGGTTTTGTTTATAAAAAGAGCATTAGAAGAGTTTAGGCAACCATTTTAGTCCTTCGGGGTAAATAAGGTTCGGGAGGTACCCAAGGGATGTAGATTTTATTGAGATGACGTCAACAATCAACAGAGATGCAGGAGATATGAGGAGGTTGAATCGACATACTTCAATCCCTTTCCCTTTTATCTGTTGTGTGACGACGTAAGTAATATGCGACTAGGATTTGTCGTCACTGAAAATATGTACCTACAATAGTGAAACTGTGAAATGAATGTCTTGCTCAATTGTAACTATTTGGGTACAATAATTATTTGTTACTCATAATATTTTGTAAACTTTAAAAAACACTATTGTAATTTTATTGAATATATAACGTACACATACATAGACACAATATACAGTCAATACGTAAGAAAAGTAGAAGTTTATTATTTATTAACATTTCAATATCATATAATTTAAATACCTACTATTTATAAAACATAAGTATAAAATGTAAAAAATAACTTAAAAAATAAAGATTGAGGAATGATTTGATAGGTCAACTGTGTAGGGACGAATCAAAAGGTCCTTCTTACACAAATAAGACCTCCCTTAGGACGTGTAGGCGCATTCCCAAAGGGACAAAATATCCTGTGGCTACCAGGGCAGCACATTAATGTAAGAGGTAGGTGCGTGTCGTCATCCTGCCTAAGGATCGTCTCAAGGACATCAGACAGTGCGTTGCACCCCGAGTCGGACATTCACACCGCAAGTTGCATTGCAAATTGCAACGCTGCAGCGTCGTGATAACACGTCGCGTCGTTTACGATCTACGCTTTGAATTAACAATTTAAATTTAATAATCATTTATAATTTTCCTTTTAATATCATTTTGTTATTAATATTTTTTGGTCCTTTTTAATTTTTTTTTATTTTAACATTCTAGAACTCTACATCAAAAATATAAAATTATATACAACATAATAGTAGTAATAATAATTTATTTTAATCACAATAAAAGAAAATTATTTTTTTTAAACGTTAATAAAAACATATCTCACATTTTATGAGTTTATTTTATTTTTTATGTTGAAAGAAAAAGTTGCAGAAACTTGAAACCATAATTCTTAAAGTAAAGTTTCTGCAATTTTAAATATATTTACTCTAAAAGATCTAGTAAACAACATAATAATAAAAAAAATCATGTAATTTAAAACTCTACATTTAAACAACTAATGCACACCATAACTTATGTCAGGTACAAGGGACAAAAGGACGCACCGAGTTTCACAGTGAAGTTGAAAGTGAAAGCAAAACGAATCGGGGACCTTCACAGATAACAAGCCAACAGATAATAAAAAAGTGCGTGTGCGTGAGAACAATGGTTTGCTCCCTTTTTGTACCAGGGGAATATAGGTCAGGTGGAGATAGAAGTTTGGAGAGAACAAAGCACGCGGGATAGCCGTGGTCAAGCGAGAAAGCTTACTTAGTAATATTTAAATAAACGATAAAATATAGTTTGTTCGTTTATTAGTTAGTTATAAAATTAAATTAAAGTACTGAAAATCTAAATTACAGTAAATATAGAAGAAAACCTATTTATTTTAATTGTAGAAAGAATTAATAACCTGCTTATTGCTTAGATAAACAAGAAATAATTGCCATATTTTTTCTAACATACAATTTTTTTTATTTATCTAACACTCTCTTTTGCCGTAAGGAGAAAAGTGTGTGATAATTTTTTTTAAGCAATGAAAGTATAAGGGTTATAAGATAAAAAAAATGCTAGATTGGAACTTGGCAATTATAAAATTTCTTTTATTTTTATAATCCAATCATCAAAAAATGTTCCTTTAATCGTTCTTTCCTGAAGAATCTTTTTCATACAAAATTAAGGAAACGACGGAAATAGCGCTAAATGACGTCATGTTTTCACTAGGGGAGCATAATATAAAAAGAGGTCACGAAGGATACTGTAATAAAGCTCCTTTTCTGAATGAGGCACACTAGCAAGCTTTCCTTGTATGAAGTTATGGACAAGAGGCGATATTTCTTTTTTAATCTAATTACATTAATAATTTCTAAGAGTAGGTACGAACTCTTGTGAGACGAAAGGAGGGCGGAGAAAACCAAACAAAGTAAAAAAGTACGCTATTTTTTCAGTAGGTACAATATTTAAAAAACAAACTTTTTATTAATAATAAAAACTGTTTTATTAATATAAAATACGCGGCTCTAGTGTGAAATGTTATATTATATTTTTTGAGAGATGTTTGGAGAGTAAATAATTGGCGCTGCTGGATAATAAAATAGAGCACTGTATATTATGATATCTAAACACTGGAAGCCCAGGAAAAGCTTAGCATTCGTCATAAATATAAATTAAAAATATCTTATTTTATTAATATGTAAGTAATACTTTATCAAAAACTATATTTTATTTCATTTACCCAGCGCCGTCGTATATTATTTATTTATAAAATAGGATACAAGATACATTGATACAAAAATTTATTTTAAAAGTACTAGGAGCACTTAGATTTGCAGAGATTCATGATTCATAAACTATGTAATAGGTTTCTAATGCATATGAGAAGGTATTTCACGAATGCTCTACATAACTTTTGTTCTCTATGTTCCTGGTATAATTTATGCAGTAAATTTTAACTCCTGAATTTTCCACTAATTTGAATTTATTTAGTTAAAATGAGCAATGACGAAGTTGTTTACTAATAAAATTTATTGAATATGATTCAATTCTTTCAAGACGTCTAAATATTTGAAATGCACGACAAATTCGACATTCGCCGTATTTTTGGATGTTTATCCGAAAAGTGTGTGTGTCTAAGAATCCAGAATAAGACATAAATAATAAATATGATTTTTAATATAAACCTTTCTCATTAAAAAGTCGTCTCAGTAGGTCATCTTCGCGTTACTACGAAAATAATAAATGATGAGAGAGATGTTAAAGTATTTTGCTAATTTTGCAATTTATTTATAACGAGCCCGTGAGAACTACACAACTTTATAAATAAAACCGGATTACGCAAAGTGCATTGCGTAGGCTGATCCCGTGTGTATGTTATTAGAGCCACATAAGTTCAGTGCATTCGTTGATTTTATTTTAATTAACATACATTTGACTGGCTTGGTTTTTATAATGTTTATATCAAATGAGTTGCATATTACGTAATGAGTAAATAATCTGGACTCAGTAACAGTCATAAAGACGAATCAATATCAATATATCGACAAATCTACTGACAATGGGCAAAGTTCAAAATAAACTACCTATATTATAGTGGATTTAGTGGTTATACTAAAGTAAATTTACCATCTACTGTATAGATTGGATGATAAGTTAAGTTAAGTTTTATCATAAACTCTTCATTTTAAGAGCGAAGTAAAAAAATCACTAACCCTGTAACGAGTAAAGCAATGAGCCTAGTTTACCTCTCTCTCTTATTTTATACGCTGAAAGGGATAGCGATACCGATATTGTGTGGGGGAAAAGGAGAAATAAATATAATCTGCTATGAGTTGATTCGTGAGTGTAGGCAAGCTGCACTTCTTTGCAGTGCTGCGTGTCTGGTGCATTGGATGTTGTTGACGAGTCATTGCATGAGGTTGGATTGCGGCGGTACTACTTACATTCCATTCATGAATGACAAAGTGAAGTGACGAGAGAGAATAATAATTTTTTATATACTTTGAGAGACATCGATCGATTTTATATAATTATTTTTTACAATCTTATTTTTTGGCAGTAAAAAATAATGAAAATTAACGCTTGTAATAAATACTACTACTAACTACTACTTCTTACCTACCTACGATTATATTTACTTACTGCGTGCGCTTATCTATCTATCCGAAGAATCCACGATGAAAAAAAGAGAGATGACTTGCCATGGCGTCACGCGATAGATGTGTGTGGCAACGTGTCCGAAAGGGTTAAACATGTGGGCTACATATACCAGGGTAGCAAGAGTGACGTGGAGTTATCGGGCACATATGTGGAGCGTGTGTGGAACCCCGATCGCAAGGTTAGGGGTGGAGCTATGCGTACATTACGTATGTGTGCGTATATCGAACGTTGCTATGTGTATATGAATGAAACTGTATGAGCAGCAATTTAAACAAGTTAATCCCAATTAATATAAATAATAATAATAATCAGATATTTGGATGGTTTTTTTAATATACAAGACCTAACTGACACAGAAACAAATCATACATAAAATAACTCTACATATTAAAAATATAGGTATGTAGAGCTATTTCATAATAACGCTATAACTATGTATGATAATTTTAATTTAATATATTTAACTTTTTTAAGTTCATCATTATCATTAACATTTTTATAACACAGAACACAAAATATTTTGCATATATCTATATCTATGATAATGTATGAAGCTATAATTTAACTGACTTTTTTTACCAAATGTGGAAAAATAAAACATCATAACGTGACGAAACGGTATGGTAAGAATTTGATAACATTCCTGAAGACCTTTTACACTTTTATGTTACCCTTATCAATGAGATTCAAGTGAGGCCATGTTGGCATGATTTTTTTTATTAAGGAGGGTAAAAAGAAAGAGAGATAGATAGATGCTAAAATAACAACACGATAATAATAATAATAATATTTTTAAAAATTAATATTTACCTAATCAATAAATACTACACAATATTACAAAATAGTCTAAGAAACTATGTGTTCGCTCTATTTTTATCCTTACATTTAAAGTATTTAAATAAGTCTAACTAATTTTAATTTATGAACTAGAGCCTAGAACCACATATTTTTAAACTGTTTTTATATCTCTTAAAGGTTTAAAAGTTTATAGATACAATTTTATTGCAAGATAGAAATGTATCCTGTTTTGAGTACAACTTACAATGTTATTTTTTTACACGTATAAATTATATTATAATATTGAACAATATCATTGTCATTAAACAAAGTGATATATCTTTCGTTTTCCTATGTACCTTACGTTGCGTTTGCGTAATTCGTAGGTCGGCCCTGACGAATTCGATGTCGTTCGTACACAAACTCCGTCTTTCTTACAGACCCCTCTATATTGATGCAGTCCTGGTATACAAAGTCATTGGGAGTGACATGTCCATTATTTTCTTATTTAAGGATGGTCCCTTTTCAATTTACACCTTGCCACCTCTCTTCGACGACGATTATCTACTTTTTTAGAGCCCTTCTGCAGTTTTAATTACTGCGCCCACTGTTGCATGAATATTGTTTTTCAAACAATAACAAGCCCCAATCTTCTTCATTCGTACCAACCTTGGTCCCTTGTATCGGTTATCCACCAATAGCGAGCAAGATACATTAGTTTAAAATAAGTTTAAAAACATTGAGACGAGGTTTGTTGTTTGTTTAATGTGGCGAAAGCCCTTTTAAATTATTTATAATAAAACACAAGTTACCAGGACAGTAGAATGTTGGAAGAGATTGTCGAAGGGCCGTCAAAGGGCTCGGCGACTCAAGGTTTAGCTACGCATGGGGCGTGGCCATCTCGACCAATGGAGCGAGGGAACCTTACGCAAGATTGCCCAAGGATTGCCCTTCTCTTCACCTCTGATTGAAGTTACGCTTAAATGTATTTTAATACTGGCTGCGCGCCGGGTTCACGATGAGTCGTCTGAACTTCTGAAGTGTTATTGTTGTGTGCTAAGAATTAAAT
>JADANM010002527.1:2776876-2809056 GCA_026213755.1 Eurema hecabe
AACCGATGTTTATACCACACATTTTAATGTAAACACTAATCTTGAGGAGAGACCGTTAAAAGTACTTACAAATACAGTGCGAACAGGTGAAGATTTTATTTGGATGCGATTCTCGAATCTTACTAGATTGCTAAGAGTTTTATCTTACTGTAGAAAATTTTTGAAACTAAGAGAACCTAAAGAGTCAAGACATATGAATAAAAACATTACAGTAAATGAAATGAATACAACTTTAGAAATAATTGTACAAGTTACTCAAAGATTATATTTTGAAGATGAAATAAATAAGTTAAATTCAAGAGCTGGAAGTGTTACTAAAGGAAGTCCTCTGCACACCCTTGCACCCTTTCTTGATGAGAAAGGGTTGCTAAGGGTGGGCGGTCGTATACAGTTGTCTTCAGCTCAGTTCGATAAAAAACATCCTTTGATTATGCCTAAGTTATTAATATTGGATGCCCATCACAGAACACTTCACGGTGGGCCACAACTTATGATAAATTTCTCAAGAAGTAAATTTTGGATTCTACGAGCTAGAGAAAAGGTGAAGAAATGTTACAGAGAATGCATGACTTGTCTACGTTATTCTCGCCAAAATAACAATCAACTAATGGGCCAGTTACCTAAAGCTAGATTAACCCCCGATAAACCGTTCCGGTCATCTGGAGTTGATTTTTCCGGCTACATAGATATAAGGTTTTCGCCAGGCAGAGGATCTAAATCCTACAAAGGTTATATTTGCCTGTTTGTTTGCATGGCTACTAAGGCGATCCATCTAGAGGCTGTGTCTGATCTCACAAGTTCTGGTTTCATTGCAGCTTTTAAACGTTTTATATCTCGAAGAGGACACTGCCGAGATTTGTATAGCGACAATGGATCTAATTTTGTTGGCGCCGATAAGGAGTTACGAAATATGTTAAATCAAGCGAAATCGGAGCTGCCAGAAGAAATATCTAAATTACTTACCCACGACGGTACAACTTGGCATTTCATTCCACCACACGCGCCTAACTTTGGAGGGCTGTGGGAGGCTGGAGTGCGCTCGGTTAAAACACACCTAAAAAGAATAGTAGGAGATGCGATACTTACCTTTGAAGAACTCACAACTGTCTTGTCTCAAGTAGAAGCTTGCTTAAATTCTCGTCCGATTTCAGTAGTTAGCGATAATCCAGATGATGCGATGCCCCTTACGCCCGGCCATTTCTTAGTTGGTGAACCACTTATCCTAATACCAGAATGCGATTATACTAAAAGCTCTCTAACAGGCCTTCAAAGATGGAAACTTACTCAGCGGATGGTTCATAATTTTTGGAGTAGGTGGTCTAAAGAATACTTAGTCACTTTAAGTAATAGGTACAAATGGTTCTCAAAAAAGACTGAACCCGATATTAATGATATAGTTATAATTAAAGATCACAATATTCCTCCAGCTAAATGGTTAATAGGGAAGATAGTAGAGAAGCATCCCGGTAAAGACCACCTTACCCGTGTTGTAACTATTAAAACAAAGAACGGTTTATGTAAGCGACCATGTAACAAATTATGCATGTTACCGAAAGCCTAATTAGAAATTTCCTTAATTCATGAGTCGAAAATTTTATAATTTATTTATGTTCTAGCCATATTTATAAAGTAATTTGTTTAAGTTAAGCGCTACATAAATGTCCTAAACAAGGTTTTTTTTTGTTACTATTGTTATCTGATTTAGTTTTGTATCTGTTAAAAAGAACAAGGTCCTTTTGGTGGGCGGAATGTTTAATAGTATATTAAGTTCCTTTTTGTAAATCTAGGTGGCGCTGATTGCCCTTGCATCGCGCTATTATTTTTTAGTCTCAAATGCTTATATAGTTAATACGTCAATTAAAGACGAGTTCAACAGCAGTGGTGTTTTATTTATATCGTGACAGTGTACGCGACGACAAGAGTTAAATTATAAGAGAGAGCTTGAGTTTTGAAAGAAATATGTAACCTATACATTGGTTTTACTGTTCATATTTTTATATGATTTTAATTTATACTCATTATTAAAAATAATAGGATAAAATTACATAGGCCCTATTCTACATTTGAAGAAACCATTATTTTTTATATATTATTATTTATATAACATACGTTCTACTTATTTATACCTCTTGTTGCCACTGGACTACTACTATTATACTTAAAATTATATGTACACATAATATTTTAAAATACTTACTGACCTAAATGAAAATATATGAAAATGTGCGAACAGAAAATATACCTAATATACAAAATTAAGATAACTTAAAACTCTGTTTTAAGTATTTGATAATGTAATGTTTAAACTAAGTCACTTAAACTAAGAAGTTGGTTAATTTTTTTTCAAAGACAAGTTTAACGTCTTTTGGGTTAGTTTTAGTAAATTTGTTCGACCAGCCGTGACTCCATCGAAAGGCAGGACAGTGGAGCACCGTGGAGTGTTAGTTAGTTTTTTGAAGTAGATATAACCTTTCTCCCCGCGATTATAGGTATGCGAGAGCATTTCCCCACGGAAAAAAAACTCCATGACAGAGAAAGAATTTCTAACTCCGTATGAGAAAAAAGTATAGTACTAACTACTTACTTTGAGAGAATTACTAATTTTTAAGAGTTATTCAGAGGCAAAGAAGAAAACAAATATATAATGATAAACTGTACTCATTAAGTAAATTTATACATGCGTATTTAAAGATAAGAACTATCTTAGGCATGTATTTATTATATAACTTTTTTTTGCATAAGTCACAAATTAGGTAATTTCCAAGGAAATAGACTCTAGCAGTGATCTCTATCAAGCGACCATTTTGTTCTTAATCACTTTCTGGACAATTAATAATTGTCTGCAGCCTTCAATATTGTCACATATTGTGTACCCTGGTAGTTCTCCGAATTTCTGCGCTCCTAGCACCCACCCTTTCTATTATCATGGAGTTACCGGACCAAAAAAGATGAAACTGTAATTTATGCATTTCCCAAGCGGTCATCATCATCTATAAAATAGTAGGAAGCACACAACAATGACCATAAATCATTCTAAATAACTCATACTAAGAAAATATGAAATAAGACTCAATGGATGTTATCGTATAAATATTAGGTACCTCTACATATTATGACATCTAAAATTCTTAGAGACCAAAAATCTAATTAAATTCGTTGAAACAAATATGAAATTTGTTGAAATTTTATGTAAAGATGCTTTATATAATAAGTTAAGTATCATTCTTTGAAAGTCATATTTATACATTCTTAAGAAAGCAGTTCTTAGAAGATAGAGTCAAGACATTCAGTCAGCTCTAGGAGCTCTTTACATTTCTGGTTTCCTAGTGAAAATCTATGTTTGTGGTTGCTCGTAATCGAGTCGACAATTAAAAAAATATATTTTTTTGTGAAACAACAAAAAAATCATAATAATAAATAATGAAAGATGTCTAAAGTTTACTAGAAATTAGTTGCCTTGTTTATGAGAATAAATTTACATACATACTTAATTGAATTTAGTGTGGTCGGTAAACTCAAATTTAATTATAAATAAATGGTGGTAATAAGGGGGAAATAAATTCTTAATTTGATGATAAAGACAATTACATCGTAATAAGAAACATTACATTTACATAATTTATTGTTATTAAAAGTATGAACTATTCCTTACTTTTTGCAAACAGAAAAAAACATATTTTATAATTTTTTTATTATATTACTTATTAATTAATAAATAATAAATATGGAGTAATAAGCAATCAATAAACCTTTCTAGGTTGTAGGTACAATAAATGAAAAACATCGCGTTAGTCGTCAATAGTCCTTTCTTTGTCGATATTGTTCCCATAACCCGTCCCTATAAAAATTATCGGAAGTATCAGCGATTTCCAATAACGTCAAACCGTTCGGAAAATACCAAGGCTACATAAATTTGGGAGAGCGTGAATTTGACCAGAAATCGATACTCGATACGTTCGAAGGGGAACGGTATTGGTTCGGGTTCAGGTAGGCTCATGGACCTATATAGTAGGATACAGTTGTAGTCGCTTGTAAAACAGATTCACGCATGCGCCATTTACACGGAGAATCGTAGAGAGGTAAACTAGAATTTAACTTGCTGGTTTTGTAATAAAACTTATCTTCGCATGGAATTTAAATAAAAGTTTATAATTAGAACAGATGTTAGTTAGTTACTAAAGTTATAAGATAATTATTAAGTACATCAATCAGTTATATAATATCAAAGGATTAAAATGAATGATACATATTAGTGTATGTATGTAGTGGGCCTTTGGTATGTTACTTTCTCTGAGAGCAATTAATTAATAAATCACCTGCTTATCGACAGATACACCATCAAACACTACTTTTCCTGAGAAAATTTAATCGGACAGAATTGGGAGATTATAAATTAGAAGAGATCTGCTGAGACCACCTGAATGGATTATGGAATGATCTGTCATCATCAATTTAAATAATAGAAAAAATTACAAAATACATATTTTTATACTTATGTACAAAACGGCTAAAAATGGCTAGCTAATGATTGAAAATTATTTAAATAAAAAACCCAGTAATTATATATGACGATGCAACCGCTCATTAATTAAAATGAACGCAGAATATTCTTTAAATTTCGTTCATATCCATCCATCGGTCAAGTGGTCAGTCAGTTAGTTAGTCAATCGTTCGTGCGTCTGTGCGTTGCCAAGTGGGCATCGGAACGGGTTGAGCGAGGCGGCCAATGCACCAGGCGCGCAGTTCGTCGAGGAGATGTGAAGTCACCGTGCATCGACCCGCTTAAAGTGCATTCGCTTGCAGTGTTGCTGTTCTGCTCGCACAATACAAGTTTGTGTGAAATAATGAGGTAATTGAATGCTTTTGAAGCCGACAGATTAAAAATATAATTTTAGAATGCAAATATTTTCATTATTATTTCATTACTAAATAAGCGTTGTTGTAATTTTTAGATCATAGTCTTGTAAAACATCGCTAATTATAATATTTATTGTAATAATATTTATTGTACGTGTGTCAAGCCCAAAAACTGCGTGACTATTTAAACGTATAAATTAATTGTTCAAGTTAATAGCTCATAAGTTCATTTGATCACTCCTAAAATTGAGTGTCGTTGTCATTATTATCATCAAAGGAATGATTTAAGCTGATAAAGCGAAATGAAGATAGTACGTTTATAGCGTCGGTCACGATATCCGACGATTGACCCTTCCTGTCCAAGTAACTGTGTCACGGTTACGTCATGATGACCCGCGCTATTTTTAAAAGGTTCTATTTTTGAAAAAAAATCCAAATAACTTTTTTTTTATTTTACGTCAGCTTAATGAAAAAGTATATAATGCGTTTGATACGGAAACTTCTGTTAGTTGAAAAAGAGGTTTGTCCAAGATCTAATATTTTTTTTATAAATTGCGCATTTTATAGCGTTATTCACGAAAATTTTTAATAACCTTTTTCGTTTGAAACGTTGTTACAGCAATATAGTGATGATCCATACTTTTAAAGTAAAATTTTACATACATAATTTTTACACGAAAAATTGTGTGACGAACATTGAATTCACTTATCAACGTGACATTTTGACATTAGCGTACATAATACGAGGGTGACTCATTTATTGTATACGTAGCTTACCTATTCTACTTACCATGCATTTTATAATATAATTAAAAATAATCCTTACTTACTAATAACAACTTATAATGAAGCCTAAAAATCCAACTCTAACCAGACTAATAAAAATAATTCCAAAATTGGCAAGCCATAAAACGGGTTAGTAGGACATTAGCGAAATAAAGAAACTAGATTTATAGGGTGCGGCGTGGCCTTTACAAACCCTCGCCAGTGATGCTACCCTAGTCGAAGTTTATTTTTATGGGGTACGGATAATGTCAGGGGAGTGGCGGGCTCCGCCTTCACGCCGGCACGCGTTAAGGGGTTTTACGAGCCCATCGAGACATAAAAGGTAAATTCTCATCTTTCTCGATGGTTTTTTTGTGCTTTTGGTAAAGAGAAGCAAAAATGATTCTTATCATTTTTGCTTCTCTGATGACGTGAATAAAACAAATGACACGTGTCCAGATGAACATAAAATAATATATAAGAAATTTTTGATTAAAGCATTTTATGTATACCTCATGTAATTCTTATTAATATGTATACAGATTAGTAACATAAATATTTAGAATCCAATATACTTTATGAAATATATAAAAAAACCGATTTAGGCGATTTCATCCTGTAACTTGTACATACAATAAATACAATAGGTATAACCTATTATCATGTTTTTAACAAACATACTCTAGTGATATGGAATCATATCGACTATTTAAAGGGTCTACAGTCTATATCATCCTTCAATTTATGGAGTCCTGGTAAGTCGGGAACAAAAGTGCCCGATATTTCTCAGGACTGCGACCGATAGGGGCAACTTGTACCGGTGTCCATCCGGCCTTCTAACGTCTCTGTCTTATTCAAAGCTCAGCCCATCGCCCTATCTCATTCAGACCGGTAGGATTGTGTTGGTATTTCTAGAAAGGTTTTTTGTTCTAGACGAATAAAAAAGTTCCCTTATAGCTTAGCTAGCTAGCTAATTATTATGCAATGGAAAAGTAAAACTCACATTTTATAAATACAAACGAACATATTATATATTATTTTAGGAATGCTTATTATTATTAATTAATAAAAAAACGTTTGGACATAATTTAGATATTTGATACGTGCATTGTTTTAACAAGAAATAAAATTAAAAAATTAAAACCCTATTAAATTGTTATTTGTTTAGTTTTAATTCTGTACTGTTCTTACGAACTTAGTTTTCGAGTAGGAATAGTGTCTATCTATCCGATTTGTCGTTTAAGAACAATTAATTAGATAAAAGTAATAGCTCTCTTAAATAATTTTTGTTCTTTTTCTTGAACACACGAGATTTCGCCACTACCTATTTGATAGATTCATGGCCAAACCGATATTAATTAATACCTTCTGAAAGAAGCTCTAATAAGGTTGTTTTATTAACGTTAATATGCTAATAGATATGTTGAAGCGTTGTATACTCTGTAAGATTAGAACCATGGATTATTAATTTTTACCATAAGTCAAGTAAATGTAAAAGTAGTTTTCTGTTTTTTTATTAATTATCCTTTGAAAAAAACTTTATTAACGAAGTTCAGCCAGCATTGATTTAATTTCATATTATATGTAGGTATATACTCATTTTCGTTCAGTTCGTATCTATACTATGTATAATAATAGTATAATATAATAAAGAAATAAAGTTTGTGTCTTTGTTAAATTGTAAAAGGTAATCTCGCGATCTACTGAACGGATTTTAAAAATTCTTTCACCAATAGAAAGCAACATTATTGCGGAGTGTCATAGGCTATATAAAAAAGCATGGTTAACATTATGCCCAACGAAGTGGGTACGGGTCAGCTAGAACCTAATAATTTTTAACAACCTCCAATATTAATATTAAACGGGAAAGTTTGTGAGTGTTTTTGTAGCTCTTTCACGCGAAAACTACACAATCGATCTGGCTGAAGTTTTGCATACAGATAAATACCATTCATTAACACATGGCATACTTTTTATTATAGTACTAGCTGACCCGGGAGGCTTCGTACCGCCTCTGAAAACTGCCGTTTTAATGGCTTACGCGGCAATTATTCGATCTTTTCTCACCTTTTAAACCTTCCTTAGACCTCTACGAATATTTCAAGACCAAAATAAGATAAATACGTCCAGCCGTTCTCAAGTTTTAGCGAGACTAACGAACAGTTATTCATTTTTATACATATAGATAGATTGTCTCGGGAAAGAAAACTATGTATGGGCATATAAAGACTTCAATAATTGTGAGATTGGCGGCTTGTTTCCAACATAGGTCCAGCTAAAATCGGAAATAGCTCAAAGCTTCGAAGTATTTTTCTTGATTTGTGATAGTGTAACCATCCAGTTATTTAGCAGTTAGACAATGTTAAATGTTTGATTTTGTAACTAAATCATATTATGTATCGTTAAGATTCATTTTGATAATGAAAACTTTTAAGTTGATTTAATATTAAAATATGCTTACTAGGAATGTTTTCTGTTGTAATATAACGTGTTGCTGTCGTAAATCTATTAAAGAAACTAGAAAGGGTTAAATGAATTGAATCTACCCGCGATTTTAATATCTTGTAGGCACGTGTTCTGTGGCGTAGCTTATAAAATAAAAAAAATCATTCATAATTTTTTATTCTAACCTAACTTAAGAATTGTTTGTGCCAAATGTTGTGATAAATAAGTATATCGTTGCATGTACGTGCATTTATTAAAAAAAAAACTTATATTTAAGGTATATAAATTTTTATTTTCAGCAGATTTCAATACAATTTTGTACCACTAGCCGGTCTTTTTTACAATAATTTATGAAACTACGAGTGTAATACTAAAAGAAAAACTTACCTGAATAGAGAGCAGCGAACAGCAATATAAATATTTTTTGCATTATGAAGAACTATCACTTTTTCAATTACTAACACTAACAATACTTATTTGACATTATAGAAAAAAAAGAAATTGTCTATGACTATTCCAATGGCGGCGAAAATGGCGCGAATTGCGAGCGCGTTCGTCAGGCTGTCAAGTGAGCTTTGATTTCAGTCCTGAAGGTTTGCCTTTCAGCGATTCAACCCCACCACCCCGTGGTGATGTCAGAATGGGGACAGGGAGCGTCCGACCCATAAAGAAAATTGTCTTGCACTAATTGAAACAATATTTGGTTTGGGACATGGTTGTTAACTTCGTCTATCGGTGTTAATTATTTCGAACTTGATACAATAGTTTGGTGAGTTAGATTTGTGTGGGTTAATTAATTGTTGTGTTGTGAATGCAATGCATATCGATGTTAGCTTAGCATGTTAGTATAATGAAGATAGAGCCACGAAGTTATAAGGTACATAATGTTGGCGTTCTTATTTTGGATTTTGGTAACAAATTACTATTAAGTCCTTGTATATGTAATATTATGTAGATAATTTAAACAAAATGTATCAAAAGTACTGTTTTTAATAAATCCCGATCAAAATCCATAGAATACAATGCCATAGACCCATAGACTGATAGTCCCTTAATAATAATAAATAGTGTATCAATAATTAAATGTACATTAATAATTAATAAATAGTGACGTTTTTCAATTCCATTAGTTCCCATTTTAGAGTCTTCTTCTAGCTCTTAAGACTGCTGGCGTCGTTATATTAGCAGTTGCTGATTTGAGAAAAAAAAAAATATTTTTTTAATTTTTTTCTATACTGACAGCACTAATTGAGCACGAAATAGTGACGTCATTTGATTCCATTAGTTTTCGTTTTCGAGTCTTCTTCTTGCTCTTAAAGCTGCGTCATTATACTAGCAGTAGTTGATTTGAAAAAAAAAATAAAAAAAACACTTTCAAACACACAGCGGCTACATTGTTAGGGGAGTCAGGGTCGTTTCCTGTGACCTTATGACGATGAGATCTGATGAAAACTCGATATTTGCAATACAGAAGAATACCTATAACTTTTCGATTATTGAAAATTAAAAAAAATCATTTGGCTGCTGAAAAATTATTTTTCTAAAATTTTTTTTGGGTTCACCGGTATTAATTTAGCATTAATTAGTACGTCTTTTCAATTTCACCAATACCGATTTTGAAGTCATCTTCCAGCTATGATTGCTCTATACTTAATAATCCTAATCTATACTTAAAAATTTGTAAAAATGATTTTTTGAAAAATCTGTTTGCTTGTACAGGCAGCACTAATTGAGCACTAAATTATTAGCTGATGTGCCTCTCGCTCAAACTGCACCATAGCACGGTCACGAATGGTAAAGTACGCGTCACGAATCTTTAGCGCTGAACGAAACCTGCGCAGAAGTCAAAAAAAAGGTATCGATAATCGAGGTAACGGCGCGGCGCGCGGGGCGCGTATCGTCGGGTGCGCGAGCGTTGATTGGTTGTCCCAGTCGTGTTGTCTTTCTCGCACCAATACGTCAATTACGAGCGCGATTCTACTGATGCGCAGCTATTCTCATCCAGCGCTAAACATAAATGACGCGTACTATACACTGCTAGCTTAATAAAAAGTTAGCAGTGTTCTCATTTTTAGTCCCCCTATCACAGCACCAAATATCTGTTATCAGCGCTAAATGAGCACTAAATTTTGAGATATAAAACGAGTGATTCTGCCGACTTGACCTTTCTAGCTTTACAGACGTAATTTTCATGTAGGTACTTCGGCTACGATCTATGTAAGTAGACAAAATTGTCTACTTTGAAAGTACTTTCTAGGTTTTATTATTCTAAGTATAATGCTTCGTCTGTCTACATATATATTTTTTACCTTCGTTATGTTTTCAAATTTTTTGATTAGTACCTATTGTTAACTAAATAATTTGAGAGTAGCTTTAAAAAGGTAAGGTTTTTACTATCGAGCATTACTAAACTATAAATAAAGTTTATTATTCTATTACAATTTAAAGAACTGCTTCGTATAGTTACACCAATTTCTTATAAAAAAACGCTTCCAAAGAGTGAATTTTTGCAAAAGGCATTCTCTAATTGGGCGGTATCCCAAATATTAGGGACGGTCGACGGCTCGACGAGCAATCATGTCGCGACATTTAGCTGGCCTTGTGTCGTTGCCCGGTTTATGTGGTGTTCTAAGGGCCCCGTGCGAGGGTGAACGGTCAATTTGACACTAATTTATAGTATCTTTCATGATCTATGTTATTTTATAAAAAAGATTTAATGTAATTGAGAAAGGTATGTAGTTAGGTGAGTACGATAGTTAAAAATTAAAACATGTAGTATTTTTAATTAATAATCTTAATCTAGAATGAAAAAATAATTATGTATTATAATAAGTTTAATTGTAAAGGGTAATCTCGGGATCCACTGAACCAATTTTAAAAATTCTTTCACTAGGAGAAAGTCACATTAATTATTGTTGAGTGTCATAGGTTATATAAAAAAAGATTGTTAACATTATGCCCAACGAAGTGGGCACGGATCCGCTAGTTTTTTATAAATTTGTGTGCATGTCGTGGACGCCTATAAGTGTGGCTGTATTCTATTGCTTTATATAAATATATATTTTTTTATGTGGTAATTGTTGAATGAATGTCTCCCATGTTGGCGTTCCTAAAATAAAATAAATCAATAAATGTCTGTATTTATTAGAGAAAATTATTGATATGTAATTTACCCGACAATCGATCTCTATTTTCCATAACACAAGCTCTGCTCAACATTCACTAGATGGCGCTTTGCAAAAAAATCTTCTGTGGTATTATTAAATTTTGAGGTTATAGTCAAGAGAGCGTTCTACTAAGCCTAAAATATAATAATGTACAACGGCACTTTTTGATTATTAACATTAAATGTTAAAATAAAAAGCCATGCTGGTTTTAATCAAGCTTTGACCCAAGGGATCTCGGACCTGTCGAACCACTGAAGTACTGCTTATTACATGTTTGTTTTATATGGAGATGTTATATTACTATTTCCGTTACAAATTTCATACTTCTTCTACCACTGAAAGTCACTTTACTAGATTTTAAATGAGAGTTTCATAACTTAACTAAAAACTGAAGGATTATTAAGCAAATATTCAATCGTACGAACGAAAGCACAGCCTCAATAAAACAAATTATATTTTAATAACATTTTATTATTAAACGAAAATGTACAATATAACTACAACATCATACATACATACATAATAATTATAACAAGCAATCGGAAAATTAAATATTATGTACATAAGTCATTATTTAAGTCATTTGAGACCAAGTCAGTGAGTATTGAACTTTACGGGCAAATTTATTAAACCATATTTAATTATTAATCAAAGAGTAATTAAGTTAAAAACATATTTTATTACATAAAATATAAATTAATTGTGTTAAAGTTTCTATATAGTAAATTATGCAGCTTGCTTGTTATTTATCTTTTGTCACTAAACTATTTTGAAGTTTATCATACAACAGACATAGATGGCAGTCATTTAATAAAATTATTTTACAGTACAAAATACGTGTAAGCATTTAAATTACATATTAAAAAATGAAATACACATTACGAGAATTTTTCAATATTAATCGAACTTAGTATTACATCGCACATCTAGTTCTATAAAGTCATATGTCTTTATCTAAAATTTTCACTAGAGCGTATTAAAGATTTTTTTTGTCATAACTTTGCACTGAATGCTATAACGACAGTGGCGCTCTATAACGTATAGTTGTTTAATTAAATAAGAGATTTTAAGCACTCAATGCATTCATATGAAAGGGGAGTTTTTGACAGTGTTAACTCAATTTAGGATTTTTGGACATTTATGCCTTTTAAGAACTAGATGTGCGCATAATATCTAAACGTTCATTCATACATTAATTAATATATTATGATTATATATCGTGTCTACGCGGTCGCTACCACTATATCTATACCTATATATACACAATGTACATCATTCTGTTTGTCTATGACAATTGACCTAATGCTTCTCTATGGAGGTTTAATGCTTCGATAACAGGTGCTTTGAATTTCACAAAACTATAATTGGGGAATGTTCAAGTGTTACTTAACACAATTTTTGAAGAATTTATGAAACCTCCAAAGTATTACGTAATATTTAATTGACCATTAAAGTCACAATTGAGTTCATTAAGAATAATAACTTGTGAAAATAAAAAAAAATGTGTAACGGTTCGTTTAATTTGCAACCAGGGGCGCGTTTCTTGTGTGTTTTCTTAATTTGTCTTCAAATTGTGTTAAGTAATACTTAAATGTCCACTTAATTTTTGAAATGTATCTTATTATTTGAGGCAGTTTGTGTAAACATTAAAAAAATTGGAACATGATCTTTTTTTTTCGTTAATATCTTTAAAGTAAAATTGTTAGGGCCTCATACATGTTAATTCGATAATTGGATATAATAGATTTATTTCTAGTAATATAATAACGATCGAGAATCGTCTACTTTAATAATATAATTAATCTATTCTAAGTATGGAACTATTGGTATACAAGATCATTTCACACGACTATAGACGACATTGGGTGAATAAAAAAAAATTAGTACAAATTAAAATTGTTTTTTACACTCGTGTGAAATATCTTTAATTTAAATATTGCCTATGTATATATATGTCAGATATGTTTTAATTTTAGTGGCCGAATAACGAATCAGAATTAAAATTTAAATAACGTCTTTTCGAGTCATTTTGACTGATTTGTGGCTGTCAAATGTCAAAAGAACTGTCAAAATAAAATATTTGATGAGGTACTTAAATTTAATATGGGTATCAAAATTCGGGCCTAAGTATGTTTCTTGTGAGAACGAGATCTTATTTACACATAATAGTGATACAAATGCATGAAATAATTTCAATAAATATAAAAATAAATTATATCAACACTAAGTAAAAATAAACTACAATAACGATTGTTTTCTAACCGTCCTATTAATATTTAATTTTTAATATTCATAGTTTACTAGTTACTAGTTAGATTGGTTAATAAGTTGTTTCGTGTTAGCTTTTTTTATTTAAAAAATAAACTGGCTTTAAGTAGCTTCTTTAAGGAAATAAAAATATATTTACAAAAGATGAAAAACTTCTAAAAAAATCTAAGACCAAAAATCATGATTTTTCCGTGTGATTTTTAAGAGCCATATATATTATACTCAATTTTGAAAAATGAAAAATATGACTCAGATAATAAATTTACCTATTACAAACTACATACAAATGAAAAACAAACAAAGGAAGTTTGAAAATTAAAAAAAAAATCCATATTAATAAATATTAGAATACATTATTCAGAATTTAATTATTCAAAAATGATAATTTTATTATATTGTTAAAAACCAATTTCTATGAACAGAACTAGGCCTTTTCTAGTGTAATTTTCAAGAGTATAACATTATTACAACATTACATTACATTGAAAACAACCTATATCAGAAATCAAGATTAAATTACAAATTATTCATATTAGTATTTCATTCAAAATTCGAAGTGTTTTTCTATTATCTGAATGATTTCACCAAAAATATTCAGAAATTTGGTAGTACATTATTAGATTTCAAATATTAAGGAAGGATATTTGCGTCATAACTTATTAAAATTCATACAGCATCGACAAAAGTTGGCGAACATTTAACATTTCATCACAAATATTAAACGATTCTATGGAGAAAATTATTGATGATTATCCCTTTTAAACCATTAACTATAAGATCATTCTATTTATAAAATCTTTTAATGTTAAAACATTTAATTGTTTTGCAAATTAACGCAACATCCACTTTCGTTGCTGACCTTACAAACGTTTCGTCACATCACCCGAGAAATTTAATTATTTAGCTCAAAACACACAGGTTAATAACTTAAGTGAGACAGTACCGTCATACTTATTTTCCTTTTCGAATCCAAGTAAAGTTTAAACTTGGTTTATTTCTCGTTTGTCAGCGGCGCGGTACAGCGGGTTCTTGTCCTTGACGGGTAAGGGATGAGCCTCTGTGTTGAACACCCATTCATCGAGAGATAGCAAGGAGTCATCCGCAAATATTAGATACAGGTACTGTAAAGAAAAATTATTATTATCATAAATTATTTATTACGTTTTAACATGACATATGCAAAAAGGCAAATCGTAGATACGGGTACTGTGAGGAAAAAATCATATTAGTGAAGTGCTTTTTAAAAGGTTTGGTAAATAGTATAAAAATGTCTTAAGGCTATTGGTTAGGCTCACATTAGGGTAGTGGTGTTACCTTCTACACAAAACTTGGTAATTTGAATATACTATAAGCCGAATTAGAGTTTACATCATATATAGTTTTTATATGGCCATGAGAAGGGCTAAATTTTACTAATAAGGTATAATTAATAATTAGACCTCTTCTTCAACAGGAGTACTTCACCTTTTCTTAAAGTCTAACATTGCACTTACTATCTATGTATTTATAAACTAAATAAGAAATCACTATTTAGTATATCGATTACAGTTCTAATATAATAGCTATATCTATTGTATATAATATAAAAGCTATGTATCTAATATCTTTAATCTACAGTCTTTCTTCTTTCATCTATAGTTGCTTGAAAGAGATCATTGTGTCGTGATAAGGCTGCCATGTTAATATGATTTTATTCTTATAGTATAAAAGATAGCTGTATGTATTTTTGATGTTTCTTTGGTTGGTTATGGTTGCTTGGAAGAGGTCATAAGACAGGTCTTCTCACCGATTTAACAATTATATTAGGATATAAGTAATGTTTTTAACAAAGTATAAATACATAAATATAAATAAATATATCTGAATGAATTGTGTCGGTGCCGCATATGTGTCACGATTTTGATGAAACAGTCTCCTGAAAAATAGTACTTTACTATCTTGGGAGCCTGCCTGAGTAAAATATTTAGTAAATCACCTTGTTACGGAAATAAATTATTATTATTATTATATAAATATTTGATAAATTATTATGCTGTTTGTGACTTGATAAGAGGCAAAGAAAAATGGAGTCAAATTGTTACTAAGTGGTACCCGAGAGAAGGCCATAGATTGAGAGGAAGACCTAGTAAAGATGGGCCGAGGACATTCACCAACTAGCCGGAAATACATGGCCCAGAGTGACAAACGAAAGATCAGAATGGAGAAGGTTTTTTTTATTAGGTGTTGAAGTAGGGAGACGAGCTGGACGTACTCCTGATGTTAAGAGAAACGCCAGCCCATAACCAGTGCAGTGCTACCCGGAACTTTACTAAAGCTACTCCGGACAGAGGTGCACTACACCGACGCTCCCCACTTTGAGTCACAAGATGTTAAGGCCGTGTCCATTGGCCCAGTAATCACGCTGGCTACAGTGCCCTTCAGACCGGAGCACAGTGATATTTGCATATCACTGCTCAGGCGGTAGAATGTCTGGCACCCACCCAGTCGATCTCCTGCGAAAGAGACCTACCCCCGGTAAAAAAAAAGAAGGTTGGAGGAGGCCTATGCCAACTGGCACACGGATCTACAAAGAATCAGTAAAAATCAAATTGATGAGTGAACCTTAATTTTTTCTGTAACTTATTTTTGTATTTTTGTAAATCCGAATAAAAGGCTTTTATTATTATTATTATTATTATAAATATTTGATACCTTGAGCGTCTCAGCGAGGAAGTAGCTCTGCTGCACGTCGTCGCCCTGCGGCGCGGAGTGGTACACGTTGAGCACGCCCGTGTAGCCGCCCGCCACGCGGCAGTGCTTCTCTAACGCCTGCACCATACATACACACATATACGTCTATTTTGTTATCTATTTTAACATATTATATACGCAACACACACGCACACACGCACACACGCACTCACGCACGCACGCACGCACACACAGAAATGGTCTTAAAAATAAATTCTTACCTATTCCTTATATAAAATACAAACTAAGCGAAAATTGTTCGATGCAATGCATTTTGAATTATATTGAACATTATTTTCTTTAAATCACAACCATTTAGATATTAAAGATATCTTTCAGTTCTATTTTTTGAGAATGACACATTCTGAAAGTGATTTCCACGCCTTTGAGGTGAGAGATTATGAAGAGTCTACAGGTTTTATAAAGGAGTTACAACTTGGTACGGTCAGCTGCACGAGTCAGCTATAGTTTAATTAAATTTAATGGATGAAACTAATACCAACTAAGGGTAAGGTAGGTAAGGCAATAATACTAATGAGTGCTAATACTAATAATAATAATAGGTGGTGGTAATCTATACATATTATAAAAACGTAACGAGTCCCTGTCTGTACATGGAAGATACATTAGAAAAAATATTACAGGAGACCTTTATTAACGCAATAGAACCCAAAACAATGATTTTTGGAATGTTTTTCTGTTTGTCTGTTTGTTTGTGCACGCTAATCTCAGAAACGGATTATCCTATCTAGATGGGGTTATCAATGATTTATTGTTGTAAGCTTCACTTAACATTTAGTGTTTAATTCATGTCAATCGGATGATAAATAAAAAAATTATAGCAATTTAAAACATGCTGCCCAAGACACTTTTCTACGCGGGCGAAGTCGTGGGCACAGCTAGTATTAAAATAATTATAACAATATGGATCGTTGATGAGTCTGATGGTAGTAATACAAATGGTGTGTAACCTCAACAGCCTCCCAGGCCCAGTCGCGGTACTTCTGCTCCTTGGTGAGCCGCCACATGATGAAGTAGCTCTCGAAGGTCTCGGGCCGCAGCAGGTACATCTTCTCGTTGCTCTTCATCGCGCGCGCTTCCACTGCGCCCGAGAACCTGGAAATGCATTGAAATACATATTCAACGTGATCATTATAATATATTGAAGCTGGCTTTGTATTGTATACTATTATAATAAATATTCTATTTGTGCTTATTATAAAAATTTATCGAAGGTATAACTTTTAAACTTTGATGACCGCTTGGCGCAGTGGTAACACAACTGCTTTCTGCGCGAAGGGTCGTGGGTTCGATACCCACACCGGAAAAATATATTTGTAATTTACATTTGTGTTTTTCTGGGGTCTGGTGTTGCTATGTATTGTATGTGTACAAAAGAAAAGTATTTATATGTAATTTATTCCGTTATCTAGTTGCCATAACACAAGCTTCTGCTTAGCTTGGAACTAAATGGCGCTGTGTATAAATGTCCTGAAAATATTTATTTATTTATTTAATTTTCGAACTAGGGATTGGACTGGACGGTTAATTAGATTAGATTTTAGGGGTTTAAAGAGGTGGAAATGCAGGATAAAGATAGTATATAGAAGCTGTTACATACCTAAACGCCTCCGGGCCTAGTTTAGTGTCGGACCTGGCGTAGCTCTCGTGGCACGTGTGCGTCAGCTTGCGCGCCGTGTCCATGTAGCGATCCGATAGAGAGTTCTCTAGGGTGGTCGACGCTAGAGCGAACATACCGCCTGCGGACCGACTAATTATTAATGCACTTAATATAATAATTCTTCTTAATATTTATTACAACAAAAACATGCCTGTTTAATTATTAAATAAATCAATTACGGTTAAATAGGAAAATTCAATCTTTAAAAATGAATTTAAAAATTTTATTTAAATAAATTTTTAAAACACAAGTGACGTCATAGTTATGTATATATGCGCTCCGAAAGTTTCTAGAATGATCCCGACAATAATAACGAAAATAATAGGGCATATTTCTTGTAATCTTTATTACAACAATGACTCATCTGTATAAATATTATAAAATAAATCTAATAGAGTTGAATATATGAATAGTGAAATTTAAAATCAATGTCTCGATCAATTTTCAAAACACAAGTGACGTCATAGTTATTTATATGGGAACGAGACATGAAACGACTTCGGGTCGAGTCTTTGTTCGCGTTACCGTTTCGCGGTCATATATCTTTTTTAATATTGCATTTATAATTTATTAATAATTTAATTTTGCATATTCAAACTCACCCGCGAAGCACGACAAATGGTCCATTTTTTCTTCGAAGATCCTCCCATACTTCAACTCCGCTAAGTACGCGAGTCCAGTAGTTGACACTCGTAGCATTTTGTCGAGGGCGGCTTGCATCGCCTCGTCGAACATGACGCGAGCCTGCTCATCCTCGTTGTTGGAGACCAGCCACGCTTTCAGGAGATACTCGTAGAACGAATCGCCGAGAGCTCCGAGCGACATGTGTCCTAGCAAAACAAAATTTATATAAATACTAGCTGTTGCCCGCGACTCCGTCTGCGTGGACTCTCATATAAACTTTGACTCCCCCTTCCCCCCTTACAACCTTTTTTTTCCAGTTAAAAAGTAGCCTATGTTTTATCGCATTTGTGTACCAAATTTCATTACAATCGGTTCAGCGGTTTGGCCGTGAAAGCGTAAAATTATAAAAAAGTTTCCACGCCTCGCGCAACCTTTTGGGGTTGATTTAAAAAAAGTAGCCTATGTCCTTCCCCAGGCTTTAGACCATCTTTGTACCAAATTTCGTTCTAATCGGTTCAGTAGTTTTAAGGTGATGGAAAGACAGACAGAGTTATTTTCGCTTTTATAATATTAGTATGGAGTATACCCAATTTATTTACTAAATACGCAACGATCATATCACTACTGTATGTAGAAAGCTGCTAAAATTGAGCGTGGACACAATGTACAACCTAAGTTGCATTATGGTGTATCACTGCTTTATTTTATCACTATCACATTTTATAACAATTTAAAAAGGTGAAAAATTAGTTGAGTGATATAATATTTGAACCGTTTACACAAAATAACAAAATTTGAAAATCAAGAATGGTCCCTTGGTATCCATAGAGGATTTGCCCATTATGAAAAGGTATTTAGTTAGCAACATTATTTTTAAATTAACATCATATATTCTCAACAGATTTCGTCCAAAATCTTTTGTAAAACACACAGCCACGCATTTCTATTTTGTTAGAATTTTGTTCGCATTAAGCTTTAGACCGCCGAACTAGCCGTTTCATTATTTCCGAGCAAAACAAAAGATCTCTTAGTAAATATCTTTAGACTAATAGAATAACTCACGTTGTCCCCACTGGCCGCTCCTCGGGTTGATGTAGTTCGGGTACAGTCCGTCAGGTTTCTGTATCTTGAAGAGGACATCTCGGATTTTCGCCGCTTTTTCTCTGTAAACTATTCAAAGATCACCTTTCATTAGTTTGTCTGTGTAATACTGTGCGCCGGTTTCATGCTAAAACTAATAATAAATGTATGATTTTATATTCGCGGGTTACTATGCTATTAATTGTAATGTCTAATAGGAAAATAATTCAAAAAATACGTAACGTGTCGAAAAGTAAGTCGTATAGATGGCCTCCACATTTTTTACTGTTGTCATTAACCAACATGAGTACTATTGACGATAAAATTAACACATGTAGTTTGTATTTACGTAATGTATGTACCAGACAATGGACATGTATGTTTTACTATAAAGCCACAATCAATCGCTAAAATGAAATAATTATAAACCAAACACCTTCTTTGCCAGTGACATCGCTCAAGTAGGTGAACTCCAAGTGCAAAGTGCCCACTTCAGATAGAATACTGTTGGACCCCGCCCAGTGGTATTGACGACTCGCCTGAAAAAAAATGATTTTCATGTTTAAACTAGAAACATTCCATATCAAATATGAATATCGGAACCATTTTGACTGAATGTACAATATCGTTTTTATAATAATTCATTAAAGAAACTAAGACTATTTTAATAAAAAAATAATAATTAGGCGTATATATAAAGTAACAGATTATTTTTATGTTATAACAGAAAAAGGGGAGAGTCGCCTGGTGGTAAGAAATTACCTCTACCCATTGACAAATGCAAAGCTAGTAGTAGTCTTAAAAAATCTTCGATGGTCTTTTAAAAATGGAGACAAGAACAGTGCTAATAAGGACAAAAGGCGAGGAGAAACATTCTTCTTGTATAGCATAGTTGTGAAACTTTTAGGATCCCGAAAGGTCTATATCTCTAACTAAGACAAGCTAAGACCGTGTTAGAAAATTTATCACACGTCGACACCAAATCCTTGCAAAGTACAAATTGATTACCATTCTTGGGATTTCGCACTCGATTAGACTTTGTAATGGCGGAGGGTCACCGTGCCTAATTAGGAATGTATTCGGAATGATAACGAGCGGCCTCCTTTGTTGTGATAATCGTTAAGTTCGATTTATATAAAGCTCGGTGATTAATTTATGCGCTGATAGGAACCCTTTCGGACGCCGTGACGATGATTAAACTTTGCGCGCTTCGCCAATAATGCATTACTCTGTGTATGCATTCTGATAATTTTGTGAATAAATTATCATAATAATTATCATTGATTTGCATTGGTAAATGATAAGCGTTTTTCAACTGTTTTCGATCGAAAATCCTACCAAATTAAAGTGGTATCTTATTTTGATATATGACATAAATTTAAATAAGGTTTTGACTAATTTCCACTCACTACTTGTCAATTTAAGCAATTAAAAAACATTTTCCGAAAGAGCTTTGTCTTCTCCTGACTGACTCATATTTAAACTTCTGTAAGTTCCAAATAAAATTATAACAGATCGACCAAGTATACAAAACAGCTGACATAATACCTATGAATCTCAACATATCGTATATAAAACGTATGTTATAAATCAAAATACAGATACAAATATCGGATACTACTAGCGACTTCATGTATATTGTAATTATATATATTATCTATGTACATATAAATGTCATTATTATGTAGTTGTCAAAGCTTCCCCTTTCGTTTGCTCGTCTCAAAGCACTTTGTTTTATTTCACTCACCTTGTTAGTAGGATTGATAAGTGCATGTGGTAAGCCAGTTTGTGTGTCAAAAGCGGGCAGCAACGCATCCGCGACTTCAGCGGCCTTATCCCGGAACACTGAGTCGCCGGTCAGCGCGTAGCACGACAATAGGCCGCCCACGAAACGGATCGTTATTTCGAAGACTGATAGGTCGGAATCCTGAAAATAGTGTTAAAGAGGGTATAATATACTTGTGTGCTTGTCTTAATAAGCAATTAACATAGACAACCACAAATCAAATACGATTTTAACATATATCGATTCAAAACAATTATGTCGAAAGACAATACTAAAACTGTAAAAAAAATCAATCATAAGAGATTGTGCATTCCTTCTTTAACGGCATTAGGGAGGGTCGTCTTTTTCTCTGTAGCAGGAGTTTGACCTACTACAAAATATATTCTTTATATCGTTCTATTCTAAAGACCACTCACTTAAAACCGAGATAATTGAACTACACACAAATTAAACAGTATATTAATATTTATCTTATCCGCTAGCGTCTCCAATCGCTTATTTAAATTAAAACAATATGTCATACAAATTCGCACAATTGTATTTCACGCTACATTTGCTTCAATACCACAACGTTAAACATTGTTTAAATATAGTACTATTATACTATAATTGTTTCACACACCATTGTTACAATAGCTTTGAGCTAAATGAAATGTACAACGGCTTTAGTAACGTAAAATTAAATTACGGGTTGAAAGAGCGCGTTTTATAAATTTTCAAATTATATTCAGTTGTAGAAACGTTATTTCGTCGCTTTAGGTTTAAAAGTGCAGGTGAAATAAAATTTCATTTAACCGTTTCAAGCTTTGTGAGTTGGACAGTGTTTGTGCGTCTACTAATTTTGTTTATTATGATTTTCTTTAAGGAGAGATTTTAATTCATTTTACGTAAATAATGTGTAATTTTGGGGACTATCAAATTACTCACGGTTTTGAATAATATATGCGCAAGCTTATTGGAAACCGGTCCGTATTGCTTACGTAAACTTTGTTTTGTTTAATATGTATAATGCATCATCAAAACATTTATCTATTTGAATAATTGCACAGTAATTAATAAGATTGCACAATAACGTAGATACAATCTAAATATTAAATAAATCCTAATGAAATTATTAATTATAAATTCTAGCAAGCAATTCTATTTTCCATATTTAATATGTAGCAATACTGTAAACTCAACAAAGGGCTTTAAAGTTGCGATATCACTTTCATGTATATTGTATGTATATCGGGAGTAGGTCGCACTCTCGCGTCGGATATTAATATCCGGATAGCCATAGAGGCTCGTTAAGACAAACATTTCATATTTGTTTATCGCAGCTTTAACTAACAGTTATCACGATTCACTTCATACATTAACTATGGGATGCTTTTTCAACCGACTTCAGAAAAAGGAGAAGGTTCTCAATTCGACCCGTCACCCGTATCACTCCGCCAATTATGAACCGATTTGAACAAATCTTTTTTCGGCGTATACGCAATACCTTAAGGGTGGTCTCATTTATATTAAATAATAAAAAAACAACCCCCTAAGGGTGGATAATTTCTCCGCCGATTATAAATAAATTTAATGATTATTTTTTTGTTAAATAGGTTAATACTTCGTGATAATTCATTAAGTCGGTTTTTTTTTTAACTTTTTTATTGAATATGGTGTACGTCGTGTCCAATCTGGACCAATGTTTTAACCCAAGCCATAAATTATCTGCAAGTGAAATTTCAATTCAATAGTTTTTGGGCCACAGAGTTCAGTATCGCATTTATAATATTTATTTAATTATGTACAATAACAAAACCTTCTAGTGTTATTACCTAAATCAAGGATTATTTTGTATTTTTTAAATTATCCATAGCAACATAATGACGCTCACACATAAGCATATTTTCACCTCTTTAAACATTACATAATAAAAACATTATTCTACTTCACATTTTCTTAAAAAAAACAATCAAACATTTACGTAGATCCTTTCTTCACAAATAATTCGTCAGGATCGATAAAAGAGAAAAAAAAAAACATCGTTTATTTGCAATAGAACGCGCAGTAATCTAAGGTACTCGACGTGAATTCTATCGGAGCAGGTGCAGCGACAAGTTTCTCGATTGAATAAAAGGAAAAAGTCGCCGTTTCCGCGGCCCTTTGAATCACCGGCATGACAAACGTACGATCTAATGTTAGAATCTATCTATTAAAAGCACATATCTTTATTACGTAAATATTTTATTCGGAACTATTTAAAATAAAAAAAACTCAAGTAAAATCATATCTTTTTGTATTCGGTATTTTAAATTTAAAATAAAAGACAAAATAAATGTATGCACAATTAAATTGAACATACGAAATGCAAGAACTATCTAATTCTTGCGTATTGTGCGTAGCGTTTATTTTTCTATGCACTATTTTTTACTTAATTATACTATAAACACTAACTTATTTTTCAAACTACATTCACAAAAACTGACTCTGTCACCGAATAAAAACGAAACAGAAATTTCAATACACTTTATTATCAGGCATTCAAAAGTCATTTAATAACGTTAGTTTTAAGTACATTTTATACCATATACAATATTTTCATAATCATAACTAAACGAGTGAATAAAACGTATTTCTATTTCAAGCCGAATTTGAAACTGAATGAAATTTTAAAAAACTATGAAAAAGATTCTTTCACAATAAGTCTGCGTCGCGTCGTTTGTCCAACGGGGTTTTGTGGAACGAAGCTTTTCGTTCTATAGAGTTTGCATTCTTGCCGCAGCCGCTATCCGTGACATAGTTCAATGCATTTTGCAAATGAAAAAAGTTTGCAAAGAGCGTATGTATGCAAGGTGCACGAAAACTGTCTGAAATCCGACTGCTCTGAGCTCGATTCAAGCACCTACATTGAGATGCTACAATGTTAACATCAGCTGGTCTTAGGATAACATTTTAAAGATCTGTATAAATTGTATATTCGCTTTTGTGAACCATTCTAAGTTTTCTATTTTCATTTAATAGACAAGGTCTGTTCTTGCATAACCATTTCATGAATACTCAGGCTTATACTAGCGTAATTTTATTCTTATACGTAAACGTAATAAGAATAAAATTATAACATAAAATATAATTTATAAACATTTCTAAAAAATAAATCTAAAATTATTCAAACTTGAAAGAAGAGTTTGTAAAAAAACCCAATTTCAGAATATTGCCTGATTTTCGTATACAGGAAGTTTTTAAATTCTTACAAATTATTATAAAGTATTTCAAATTTTAACCGATTTCAAAAATAGGTTCGCGAATAACTTTAGTCTTTTATGGACCGATTTTGATGAATATTTCACGGATGTTCAACATTTTTACATTAATATCGTTATCAATACCGCTTGATATAATATATTAATTGAACTAGAGAGTAAATTAGTTTTTAACATTACTTAATGTTACTTAAGTTTCTCTATAAACATGTATAATTAGGTACATACAAACAAAAAAAACGATTCATTGGCACTCTACATAAAACACGAATTAGTAGATACACAATCGCTGAAGTCCACGCATGGTGTAGTTTTCTTTGAAATCTCATCTAATCTAATCTAATCAAACTAGATGATTAATTATTTTCATTATAAATAATGATAACATTAATAATTTCAGGTACATATCTACGTTTATCTATGAATTCTGCAGTAGACCATTAAAAATATCGCTCAAACGCCTGGCTACTAACACGCAGGCGATACCACGGATCGCAGCTAGTCATTAAAAAGCTTGCAATACGCCTTCACAACAAACGAACAGGTAACATTTCAAGTGTAATGTCGCTTGTTAAATATTCAAAGCAATAAAACACGATTTATCCTGCTCTGCTGTATCCAAGTGAGTAAAGTTTATCGCACCTAACTGTACAATTAGTAAACAGTTCCGGTTAAATACACAAACGGCGACACTTTCGAAACGTGATCCTAACGTACTAACGTTCGAATTCAATGAAAGTAAGAAAATACGAAAAAAACCTCACTAATAATAATACTCTCTTTATTGTTCCAGCAAAGAAGAAAGATATCAGTACTCAGACAACTCTTTATACTTAAATATAACAAAAAAAAAACTTTAAATCGTCGTAGATTAAGGAAAACATGAAAGAAAGTACTCATTTCATTTCGTTAATTTCTGGATATTACATTTTCCCTGTCCTTCTGCTTCGTTCAAATTAAAAAAAGAATTAGTCTTTTCATAGCGAAATTCCCTCGGCGAGCCCCTATCGTTACCCTAGGCGACGGGAAGGCTTATCACGAGTACCCTTTAGTTCATTTGTCCTTTTATTGTATACAACAATAATAATAACAACTAAGAAGCCTACCCATCTAAACACGAATGAATGTATTTCCTAGTAGGTACTTCAGAGAGCTATTAAAAGGGTTTAGAAATTGGCTGTTTTTTTTTGTTTTTGTTTTTTTTTGGGTTCTTATATTTCCTCAGCGAGTCCGCTCCCGCAAGGGTGCGCGACGGAACACCGGTGGGTTTTAGTCGGTAGTGGCCGATCTTAGGCGAGTCCGACATAACCGGGTCCTCCTCCCCCGAGGAGGACGCGGTATCCGTAAGAGGATTTCGCCCCGTAAAAAAAAGGGTTCTTATATACCTGTACGGAACTGTTATAGTTTCGTCATTGACGTCTCGTCTTTCGCAGTCAGTTACTAGCCATCTTCTTAGGCATCAAATATGCCTTTATCTATAACATCGCACATTTCTCGTAGTCATCACTACATAGTATTTAAAAACAGAGTCGCTTTCTCTGTCCTTATATATTCCTTTTTTTTTCTAAGTGGGGAAATCCTCATAGGATACTCATGGTCCTCGGGGAAGGGCCACGGGTTATGTCGGACTTCTACCGACCAAAACCCCACTGTTTGTTATCGCTCTGCCGCAGTGAGTGGGGATCACGGGCACCTTCGCAGACTCTTTCGCGGTCCTTATATATCCCTATGTATGCTTAAAGCTATAACACCAAGCAACCGATTCTCATGCGGTTTTTAATTAAATTGAGTGATTCACGAGGTTTACATGTATGTATGAAGAAGACGGGGCGGGTCACTTTCAGTTCATTATTAAAATGACCAAAACAAAAGCTACTTACGATTTCGTTGATACGGAAGTGTTGAGCTATCCATTCCCGGCCTTCTCTGAACTCTTCCATGAGCCCCATCAGGTAGAGCGTGTCCATACCATCCACTATGGTAGCACCTAGGTCTCCCCCTCCGAACACGCTGGTCAAGTGCGCTCGCTTCGATATAGGCTTCAGCTCGTTCTTGCCCCATGCGTACAATTTGTAGTTATTCCACGCGTGACGCATCATCTGAAAAAGGAGGATTCTATGTTATTCAAAATAACCAGTTCAGGCTACTTTTTCTCCGGCTAAATTATTTAATTCGTATCTGTTTTTTATTTCTTCATAATTGTCGGTTTTAAGAAACATTTATACATCGATAAGTACAACAATATGCGATATACTATTCTAATAACTAAGGTAATGTTTCAAACAATTTCTACTAACATTGCATTACACGAGGCAAACTTAGACGACCTGGTAGTATGGAAACTATAGAGTTGAACGACCCGAGAACGCTGGTAACATTTGAGCGAAAATTTTCATAAATTCCCTTTACTATTCAGACAGTCCAATTTAATAACGAAAATTAAATTAAATGAATCTTATTCAATACACAAAACGAAACTACTATAACGAGAGCAGACAACAAAAGCGAACACAACGTAAATTAAAACTTTTGTAAAATATTCGTGGTGGTTAAACTTTCGCAGTGCCAATTTCGCACACAGGCCGCTGTGTGCTCGAAATATTCCAGAAAAAAAATATTATTTATACAGCACATAACATATGCACCTAGTGCTACTACAGTGTAATGTGACTTGTATAAATTCATTGGAAAATATCTTTCATCGCATATACTACCCGCACATATCTTTGTAGCTATACACCAAAAAAAAAGAACCTTACGCCTTTTCAAAACTCCATTCAACCTGAATGCTGGCTGAAAAAAAACTGTCTAGTCAGATAACGATAAAAAAGATAAAAAAGCTGGCGTTTTGTGCGTGTCACCGTGAAAAACTTCGCAAGGACCACTTTCCGCAAAAACCCAATGTAAGAGCATGAAAAGCTATACGTATACAGAGCAAGTCGCCCGGAGCGTAAGTTTTAATCTCGGAGCTGTAGGAGACTACACTAATGAAAGGATATCGTACTTTTCTCGAAGCCATTCATTATTATTAGGCCCGCAAACTTTACGACCCGGTGCCGATGCTAGCAGTGACTGTCTTTTCAGCTTTTAATTTATAAAATGGCGAGGATGGCTCAGTTTATTATTTGCTCATATAGAAAGTTTTCGAAGTAAGAGTAAAACTATTGTTTTAAAAATGCAATGATATAACAATGGAATAATGTTTAGGGATTGAGTTTATTTGAAAGAAAATGTAAAAATATTTATTATATTGATAGGAAAATAAAAATAATAAAAAAAATAATGGTGCTTTATTCTTGTCGCGTCTTTTCGTACTTCAAACTCCTAAATTTTAGTGCGGCGAGTATTTCGTAGAATTAAACTTGCACCACTACATTTTTTTTTAATATTTGATCGTTGATAATTGATAGAATCACAAGATCTAGTTTAGTGAATATAAATAATTAATATAACATATAGCAAAGAATTTTAAGCGTTTACACATTGATTTGAGTTGGATCTAATCTGATTAAAATTAAATTGAGCAACACATAATAATACACCATATATATTGTTGTTGTGTTTTATATTATGCTCTGTCGACGAAAAAAATATTTCACTATTCTTGTTAATATTCTCATGTAAGTGACTTTTTTTGTTTTTTATGAGAATAAATGATTTTAAACCCATACACCAATTAAAGCTTAGAAAGATATCTAGATAAAATTAAACAAAATGTTAAAATCACGAAAAACAATATGTAAAACATTTTAAGCATACCTCAATAACTTTCAATCGTTTATCGTCAACACTAATATTCTCTGTGGGTAAAACTGATGGGTCTTGATGTACATCCCGAGAGATACGATTCGGAACATTATTCGTATTATCTTGACGCGACAATAGAACCAACACGACCGTAGTTATTGCAAAAGTACCACTAACAGACACTAGAAGACGTAATTTCCGCATTTTGTTTTTTTTTCCACCAATTACTTTCAATAAAACCTTTTTTAATTGGTCAATATTTATTACGACTAACTGGCCACTAATAAAACGTTAGAAAAACGAGAGAAAAAACACGGCGCGTGCTGCCGCGATCGAATTCACGCGAATTCTGATACGATCGATACTGGTCTAACGGCAAATTATTAAGAATATTAAACAAAGCTCCACTCATTCACAATTATCACGCACAGATAAGCAATAATAATCCTCATGTGTGATAAACAAACGTGACCCGATCGTAGGAAGGATCGATGCGGTTTGTATGAGAAACGCTGACTACGATCTTATTGATCCGAGTGAGAAATCACGTTCGTAAACATTAAGAAATGTAACAATGGTGGAATTGTGAAAAGCATTTTAAAATTTATAAACAATACAGCTCAGTTTATTGTGGTGTATACTTACTGCGTGTATTATATTTTTATTATACATACCTTCAACCTATGAGTAATTCAAATTTCTCTTTAATGCAAATACATATTTGTGTAATTTCAGGATTTAATAAAAAAACCCCAACCATTAATCAAACGACGTTTTTATTATTAAGGACTAGCGGACCCAGCAGGCTTCGTACTGCTTCAATAAACGTTTGTATGGGAAATAGAAAACGGCTGATATTATGGTTTTCCCGGCAATTATTCGAATTTTTCCTACCTTTTAAACCTTCCCTAGACCTCCACGAACATTTTAAGACCAAGATAAGATAAATCCGTTCAGCCGTTCTCGAGTTTTAGCGAGACTAACGAACAGCAATTCATTTTTATATTATTAAGGATATGCTAAACAATTTTTCCCATATAAGTCCCTCCAAAAGCGGTTAAAAGAAAACATAGGAAAGTAACCGGCTTATAACGAACGAATTAACACGGCATGATTATTGAGTCATATACAGGAATCCGAATAAATTCACTAAATCCCCTAATAAACATATTAAATAGTAAGTACATCGCATAAAAATCTATATTGCAAAAGAACATCTCTTGTAGCCAATAAATTAGTTAATTGAGTCTACTGTGCGTCAAATATATCATACGAAATACAACATACACGTAACTGAATTCCCTACATTATCAGTATACGCGTACGTAATCTCTAGCCGACAACAGAAATTACGATAAACGTGATAGAATGAGAAAAATAGGTGTGATATTGACATACTATTTATGCGACCTGATTCTGGGTCGGATTGAGTGTAATTATTACGAAAGCGACACATCGGGGTAAAGGTTATCCTAACCAGTGATTAGAGCACGTTGTCGTACACGACTATTTGTGTATCGCAGGGCATTACTATCTACGGGTGTTTTATATTAGGTTACGCACCCAATAAAAAAAAGCAACTTTTGTTCTGAAAGAAAGAAAGAAAGAAGAAAGAAAGAAAGAAACATTTATTCCAGAGCAGATTACAAAAATAAGAATAACAATACACACGTGAAGTAAACAAATAAAAAACATAGGAAAGGGGAAAAAAACAGTATTGCTCTGGAAGAGGAAAGCCACTCAGCATGTGTTGGAGCTGCGAACAGCTCAAACGCTGATTTTCAGTGGCTCCTAAAACAGATTTTGGTCTGCCTGTCTTTCTTAATTCCAAAAACACGTCAAGTATCGAGTTGAAATTAAAACCATTTAACTCTAATCTATGGTCCATTGACGTCAAAAAACAAAATTAGACAAACCTTTAAGTTTTTGTAACAAAGAAACGGTGGTAGATATAAAACGTGTTTCCAATGTCAATTGCTCGGCGTGCATATTACAATTATTTAAAATTTACGTATTTTAGAGGAGAGAAATACACTACCCATACGTAAAAAACTAAAAAGACACTTTAGTGAATAGTCTAAAAACATAAATAAACCAAACAAAACACACTGTAATAGAAAACCCTATATACAATACGAAAGTGACTCGAAATGAAGTATATTATTTAAAACAATTCGTTTATCTTTTACTCTACAAAAATCTCTAAATACCAAACGCTGGCATTTGCTAAATAAATAAAATGCAGAACATTTAACTTAATGTTTCTCGGTCTCGAGTCTAGACAGAGTCCCACTAGGGGACTGGATAACTAATAAATCTAAAATTTACTTTCTTAATTAGTTTGTTATTGTACAAACATCTCGAATAAAATAACTTTATTATTGTTTAAAGGAAACTTTCTTAAGCTCTTAAGAGATAAGGACGAACATTACTTAGACAGTATGTTTTTCTTTCGTTTGTTTTACTGAAGTTTGATATTGAACAGTATATTGATTCAAGCCATACTTTGTTACCGAATTATCGTTTCAAAACATGCGAGGTTAAATCATTAAAAGCCTAATTATCTAATTTAATCAACTTTAAAAATTTGTTTTTTAAAGTCAACCGTATGTTTTATACTAAGTAAGAAACAAAATATGAAAGCGAATTATTGTTTAAAAATTATATTGATGACGTTTTAACTTTTAAACTCACAAGTTTACTTAGATAAACTAAACATTTATATTAACTAAAAATTTATATTAAATTAGTATTTACATTAAATGAACTCTTGATTTAACGCCGATAATATTCAGATATATTCAGGCTTATATAAAAATGTAAGCGGATTATTGAAAAACTACAAGCAATAAAGTTTTCCCAGCGGAGTCGCTTAATTACGGCACTGGTAGTATTGGCCGCTGGCCAGCGATCCGCCAGCTCATTCCTATGCGAGGCTTTACATTCATTTTAACAAATCCCTCCCATTCGTTATTGTTGCCTTTTTAATTTGATTCGAGTTTGTCTTTACTGCCTGGTGATGTTAAGGTCATACTTTTGCAAGAAAATGTACTAGAGCAGTGTTTCCTAATCATTGTTTTGCTATGACCCGGTAATTTTCACACTGCAATTTCGTGACCCACTTAATAATTTTAAACTAAAGCTGAAATGTTTTATTAGTACTAAATTATAATATTGTGGGATCGCCTATTTAGTCGCGGTAGCGATGAGACGTAGCCTGTACGTGTGGGCGCACACCGTTCACCGCTTGCGAGTATTTTGCGACCCGGTATTTAATTTTGATTGCCCGGTACCGGGTCGCGACCCAGCAAATGGGAAGCGCCGTACTAGAGCTAGAGCTAGGCGTTACAGCACAGCTAATAGCCTGATAATGTTATCACCTTCCTCCAGAAATAAAGCGTTATATCAAGTAGGTTGTAGAAAAATAGAAGCTTGAAACGCTTTTCGAATCAACATCAGTAGACCCACGATTCGAATCTTAAACACCGGTCAAGAGGTCATTGAGCATTAAAATACTATTTTTCATGACATTTTTATGCTAATAGCCCTATATTGCTGCGGACACGATCCCATTAGTAAATTATTTATTGACTAACGACATTTGATAAAACAAAATTTGTATCAATACTTACGCTTTAACGCAGCTGATATTCGCGTTTATCTCGTAATTACCTAGTATTATCAAGTAATAATAATTAGTAATTGAATATTTTTTTATCCAATTTTGACTTTACTTTATCCAAATTTGATTTTATTTTTAATTATGATTTTAATAATTGGGTTGTTAATTT
>JADANM010002527.1:2815130-2837716 GCA_026213755.1 Eurema hecabe
TTAGTGATTAATGATAAAACCTTTTCCACCTTTTTAACGAAATTTATAATTTTAATTTTAAATTAAATACTAAAAATTAACGATTTATCTAAATGGTTGCCCTGAAGCCATTAAGAGATGCCAGTTATTTAAAACGTTGTACCAAATCTCATTAGCAACTTTTTCGCACTTGGCTCCCTTGAGCGAAAATTAATCTTGCATAGTAGCTATTCGAAATATGTCACCCGCTTCATGCCTCGTCAGATTTCGTCGTAAAATGTTCCGGCGAAAAATTGTGGCACATTGCATTGTTGCGACGTGGTCGGTCGCTATCAATCAACCAGCGTCGAAGCTGGATCCTCTAATAAACTTAATAAATCATCCCGTAACCTCTATAATCTGCTATAAAATTCGACACATGCCCGTTTTTAGGACGTTATTGATGCATGTTATTACGCAATTTCATTGATGTACCTTCACCTCCATTTAATTAGATCTTTAATTAATCTTGGTATTATTTGATATACTTTCTTGGTTGTAAATGGTGTATAATATGGTTTATACACTCAATAAGGTCTTACTAGGTAAAAAGGAAAGGTATGTACAAAGATATATTCGTATATATGTAGATATTAAAAAAAGCAGCTAGCTACATCTCTATACCTCCAGAATCGCTGTTCGTCTTAGAATTGTTAAAATTTTCGCAGGATCAGAACTTACGCGAGCGAGACCGAACATAAATAATTGCTACGACATTTTTCCTCAAAAGTGAGCAAAAAGCAGCGTTAAGTGAAAATGGGAATTGATTATGAACGGTCAGAGGGTTTTGCTGCGTCATAAATTTTGTTATCATTGTCCATCCGACTCGTGGCACATATAGCAACATTAATTAATGATCCTTCATTATTTTCAACTTATATTGTATATTCAATTAATTTAAACAGAGTTTTGAACAATTTTAAAGTATACTACGTACTTACACACTTTTTTGCATATTATATAATTTAATATATACAATCATCTTTCAATCTACAATCTACACTAATAGATTTGTATTTTTGTATATAACGAATAAACACATAAAGTGGATCGATTTTAATAATCCTTTTTTTATTAGAAAGCTAAATTATCACTGAATAACATAATCTATATTTAGGATTATGTCTAGTGCCATGCGAAGCCGAGACGGGCCGCAAGTCTTATATTCACATCAAAAAGTCCGACTAACGATTTTTCTTTAGGTACTATTTGCTTTTATTATTATGACGCCTGCTAATTTAACTACGTATATTTTATTTTTTGGCATATATAGAACCATTAATAAATTACGCATTTAAGCCAGTAAAGATTAAAAAGCTTTTGCTAATTCCAGTAAGATATTGGTATATAAATGCTAGCTTTTAGCGTTTTACAACATTCAATCAAGGGAATGATAGTTTACGGTTCGTAGAGGGTCTATTGGCGCGGGGAAAATTACTAACAAGAAGTGGATTCAGGGATATGGGCAATCGAGACCCTCAATCAATAACGTTAGTTATATTTATTAAGTGACGATTGTTCTTTGTGTTTAACAGTGTTTGTTGGAGGCAGAGTCATGTATATAGAGGGGCTAGTTTACAGTGGCATGAGACGAGCTTACTTTACACACAAAAAATTGGAGTCAAATAGTGAGTTTCTTTAGAGATTCAGAGAGCCATTCGGTTCGTAGAATATAATAAAGACTTATCCTATCTTATACTCCTCCTGTTGTATTTGTTTATTGGAAATATCGTTATGCTTTATCGTTATTAATTTCAATCGAAAGCAACGATTCCTTGCTGATGAAATTGTATTATTTAAAACAATTTATTAAATAAAAGCAAAC
This sequence comes from Eurema hecabe, assembly GCA_026213755.1. Taxonomy (NCBI): domain Eukaryota; kingdom Metazoa; phylum Arthropoda; class Insecta; order Lepidoptera; family Pieridae; genus Terias; species Terias hecabe. The sequence continues at coordinate 2,816,974 of JADANM010002527.1, forward strand.
AATTACATAAATACGCCTACTTATCCACACTTTCCGCTGGTCTCATATTAAACGGAATTAAACAAGTTCCCAGGTGCTGGGTGCACCCTCATGGGCGATGCAATTCGATACGGAAACACGGTAACAGGTAACAAAATGGATTTGCGGTTACAGCCGATTTGTAAGGCGCATTACCGACCGTTCGAAAAATGTACTATATTTCCATATCTATACGACTTGGGTTGCTTCAAGAAGAGATCGTACATCCTTTTAAAAGAACGCCTACCCACTCCAGAGCTGTCAAGCTGCACGAGTGGTCATGGGCGGTGATGACCACTCATATATTATAAAAAAAACTATAGCACAAGATGAGTTTGAATAACTCTTTCATGGGGCAAAGTATACTATTCTATAATAAGCTTCCTAAGAGCGTCAAGGATCTACCTTATTCCAAGTTTAGAAGCCTCGTTAAAAAATGTCTAATTACAAAAGGCGTACTATACATTAAATGAATATATTGAAGATAAAAACCCTTGGAATGATATTTCTTAACGCTCGTGGGATGGTGACCTTTTTCATGTATAAATATTACAATAGTCGTTGCTTATGTTTACAATTGTATGTTTTTATTTTAAAAAGAGCGACTATCAGTTTCTTGCCGGTTCTTCTCTGTAGAAACTGCCTTTCGAACCTGTGGTAAATGTTTTGTAATACCATGACGATTCAAGTGTTATTAATGTAGCCTAATTGAATAAAGATACTTTTGACCTTGACTTTTGAATGTTTCTTTAGGGTAGGATATTTTGTATGCACACATGTACACTCATGGTACACTTACCAAGAGGTTCGATACGAAAACAGGATAACAAGAGACGTGGGTGTCTGTCAATTTGTAAGGCCCGATTGTCCCGCAATAGCCTTTGGGAAACCTTTCAATTACATATATGTCTCTAAATTCTTGGAGCGAACAATAATGTCAATGCGAAATTATTTATAGGAATTTAATTTTAAAAATGACCTTTCGATATAAGATGAACATCAATAGATTTTTATATGGATTCTTTGACAGCACTTGAATGTATATTTAAAATATATGCCACCGTTTGTATTGATATATTAAATCTATGAAATTGTAAATGCAACTCAGTTTGCAATTTGACGCAATACTTTTCGATATATTTAAACTGTCAAACTTTATTCATTCAAAGTCCCATATCCCACTAGCCGTTGCTCCCGACTTCCTCCCCGTCGATTTCTTTTTTCATTGTTTCTTCGCTCCTATTAGTCGCAACGTGGTGATATATAGCCTAAAGCCTTCCTTGATAAATTGTCTACTTATTTAATAAAAAATAATTATTCAATTCGAACCAGTAGTTCCTGAGATTAGCGCGTTCAAACAAACAAACTCTTCAACTTTACTATATAAGTATAGTTAAATGAGATGTTAATTGATGTAACATACAATACACATATATAAAGCCTTATGAGCGTTTGCTGTGTCCCATTATGTAAATTCAGGATACGCTACGGTTTCAATAGGCCCTCAGATTTGACCGGACAACGTGCATGCGTACGTACTTGTGAATTTACATGCATAATGTTGCGTTTCTAGGTATATGGGTACTATTATACCAAACAGCTATGCAGAGGGAAGCTCGGCAAAGTAATTTCGTATTTAGACAGTATTGCTGTCTGTTATTACTACTACTAACATTTAAGAAAAAAACCTACTCCATCCTCAATCAATGACAATTTATTTATTCATTTCTTTTAATCTATGAAGTGGTATGACGAGCTGGACGCCCTCCTGATGGTAAGAGCAACCCATAACTTTGCTCGGGGCAGGGGTGTACTACATTGGCGCTCCCTACTTATTTAACTATAAGTAGCGTCACGAAACTTTAGCACTGAACGAAACCTGCGCAGAAGTCAAAAATAAGGTATCGAGGTAACGGCGCGGCGCGCGATCGTCGCGTGCGCGAGCGTTGATTGGTTCCCCAGTCGTGTTGTCTTTCTCGCACCAATACGTCAATAACGAGTCTACCGATACGCAGCTATTCTCGTCCAGCGCTAAACATTCGTGACGCGACCTATGATTATTATAGCACTAAATTTGTATATTTCAAACAGAAAGCTTATTAAAACATCGTCGTTATATCCTCTCAGAGTATTAAAAAACAATTACCTTCTAATAACTTGACTACAACTCATTCTATTGTATTCCTGTTATACTATAATAGTATGTTAATTCACAAAGCCCTATATTTTCTATGGCCTCTCTGTTTTGGTTGAACATCGCCCGGTGCAACACACTTACAAATTTGCATGTAAACTACTGCATTTCTGATAATACCGATACTATTCAACCGAATAGCTGCATAAAGCGGTACAATATATAGGTATTGCGATACGAAATAATGTAAGTCAGTTAATGAGAACCAATGTATGTATAGTACGCGTCACGAATCTTTAGCGCTGAACGAAACCTGCGCAGAAGCCAAAAATAAGGTATCGAGGTAGCGGCGCGGCGCGCGGGGCGCGTGATCGTCGGGTGCGCGAGCGTTGATTGGTTGTCCCAGTCGTGTTGTCTTTCTCGCACCAATACGTTAATTACGAGCGCGATTCTACCGATGCGCAGCTATTCTCGTCAATCGCTAAACATAAATGACGCGTACTATAAATAAACCATTATTTTGACGACCGCTTGGCGCAGTGGCACAACTGCTTTCTGCGCGAAGGGTCGTGGGTTCGATCCCCACACCGGAAAAATATATTTGTAATTTACATTTGTATTTTTCTGGAGTCTGGGTGTTGCTATATATTGTATGTATGTATTTATGAAAGAAAAGTATGTATATGTAATTTATTCCGTTATCTAGTTGCCATAACACAAGCAAGGATCTAAATAGCGCTGTGTATAAATGTCCTGAAAATATTTATTTATTGTATTATAGCTATTAATATGTTCTTATTCAATACATAAATAGAAAGGAATTTCTTATGCAATGGTATTAGACGGTTCAGCGAATAAAATGTTTAGCTTACTACACTTATAAGATCAGTAAATAACTGACCGAATAGCACCTTAAGGGGCAGAGCTGCTAGTAATAGCCGTGGGTTATGAAGGGTCGCAAATATTAGCGAAAATATTCCAATAGAATTATATATAACTCCCGGTACTACCGCCATTTCCTGGTGCCTTACTCTTTGGAGAATATGGCGTCGTAATTATGTGAGTAGTAATATTTATTAGGTTGCAAAATTATTTCGTAATGCCCTGGGGTTGTAAGCTATAGGTTGTAATGATTCATCGTATTCGATGCGTGTTTCATGGTATAAAAAATATATTTTGTATTTCTCTTGGGCATGACTTACGTGTTACATTTCTTTGTGGATTTATATATAAAACTAATAAACATTTTGTTTACTTTAACATATACAATAGTCAAATATTTACAATTTTTAGACTAAGATACTAGGGATGCATAGATCAAAAGATGTATAAGAGTCCTAAACGATTTCTACGCTAGTACAAAAATCCATTTCCAATTCTTGAGATATATTTGTAGTCGTCTCAATAAAGTCCTCCTCTCCTTTCCTTAAATAAAAGCGTCGTCAGCCTTTCAAAGGCTTTCATCGTACAAATATATCCTGGATCGCGTTGTGGACTTTTGTACACTATGCGCTAAGCCGGCGGAGCTCGGGCTAAGACGTATAAACCAGCATCTTAGCTGCTCTCAAAGCGTTGCACTTCGGAAATCAACGAAACCTCCATTTTATCACGACTCCGGTTTACTGTTAAGAAAGGATAACGGATGATACCTAAATAAAAATTTAAAGACCTCATATATCAGACAAATTTTTACTTATTTAGTAATAATATGTTTTTTTACATGGGTATTTTCGCACAGGATACAATCCTGTTACAAAGTGCCTTCATAATACCAGCGAGAAGCAATGTTTTGCCTTGTCTCTGTTTCTGTATTCAAACCTATGTATTTTATGGCTATAACGCTAAAATAACACAAAGAAAATTTACATAAGCGTAACAAAACCAAATGATGCATATATCCGCCTAGGATGCGAGAAATTTCCAACGCTGAATTCTTTAATAAAACTAGTATCACACCACCCGTTCTCAGGCGATAAGACGCCCCTCGGGACATATCGTGGAAAACGACGGAACACCATAAAGGTACTTTGTATAAGAAAACCTATGGGGAACGATCGAAACATCCTGTAATATGAAATCTGTAATACCGATATAGAATATAAAATATCGAAGGACCATTCAATTCGTTATGCCATCATTTCTATACATTAATTTTAATAGAAAAAAAAGAGAAGACGTTTATTTATTACCGGGAATTCTGGGACAAATATATATAAATAAAATAGGATATTTTCTATGTTCTAATTCACGGTCTAATTTAACTTCATGCCAAATATTAGCCAAATCCAATCAGTAGTTTTCGCGTGAAAGGCTAACGAACTAACAACATACATACTCACAAACTTTAACATTTATGATATCACTAAGATATAATAGGGTAAAGAAACTAATATACATATTTCACTACTTAGAAAGGAAGGTACCCTTAAACAGCAAACCATAGAAACATTACATTACATATGAACCTTCGGAATCTTCAAACCGTGTTCCAATATCTTGCTTCAAAGCTTATTCTGAGGACGAAATGATTAAGTCTCAATGGCAGTGGCTGGAAGTCAGTGTACAAGAAAAGGGCGGGCCGCGGCCGATCAAACTCTGACCCGACTATGACAATACTGCTCCTGACGAGGCTTTTTGTGCATGAACATGATTCGAGTATGAAGACGTCTAGTCAGGCTCTTATATTCGGATCTGAATGTGACGTCACGATTTCGCCCGAGTAAGTATTATATTAAGAACAATTAATTATTTATTAGGCGTTAAGCCTAAGCAGGCTTATCAAGCTTTCGCAAAAATAGCAAAGCTTTACAAACTGAAAATAACATAATCACACTAGTGGCGTATTCTGTGTTAATTATAGGTTTTTCCTTGCAGTATCCGTTCCAATGGCAAAATAGGATAAGAAGTTTAACCGTCTAGCCTTATTATACACAGTTCCAACCCAATATATTCATATATCATATCATAGTTATTCGTGAAAGAGTAAGATATATTGTCACAAACGCACGTTCACTAAACACTACTTGGACGACCATGAAATGATATCATCAATATCTCAACATAATCTACAGTTCAAAACTAATATTCTATGCACATATTTCCCTTACCCAACTTCTCATAATTCACAAAACAAAGTACTCTAACGCTGATGTTGGCTGTGGAATTCCCTGCGAGATGAATACCACAATCAACATATTATGAACGAAACCGCAATATAAATAAACATCAAACACGCTGAGCGCGAAATTTTAGCGGCAAGTTGGGTCCGGGACAAGCACGGAATTGTGGAATACAATACGACGAGTTTCGCGTAACACCAACATCGTGTTATTACAATTTAAACGCTCTGATGAAAACATTTGCTTAAACAACACCGCTATGAAAATCAACCCTCTTTTAGATTAATTATTAGTCTATAGATTATAAGGATAACATTGTCGCTTTATATTGGGTGAAATAATATTTAAAACATTTAGTGGATCCATATCATACGTACTACGCCTCAAAAACTCACAAGTAGTAACTCTCAAGCAAAGAAACCGAAAAAAAAAACATGTCCACCCAGTATTTAAGCCATTTTAAAATCTAATATGATTTTCAACAACTAAAGGAGATTATAGTAGACCTACCTGTCTTTGTGTCTATGTATTGTTTATGTATGAATTAAAATACTTTTTATTAATAGAAACTAGAATAGTCTAGTTAAGATAGTAGAAAAAGAGCTCGTTAAAACTAACACTCCTATATTAATTATAGGTTATAAAGTAAATTGCCGGTACTTTAGTTAAAAACACTACTTTTCGAAAAAACAAAAAGCTCGATATTTCCGACATTCGTGAGTCCATTAACTTTTAATACTGGCATCATTTATACTGTTTTGGCAGCAGTTTGTGAATCGGTACATCAGCGTTCATTCGCTATCAAATTTCTACCGTTTATGCACATCTGGCTCGTTACGTGCAACTTTAATGGAGTCAGGTGCATTTTAAGGGTATTTTTGTGATCACTTAACCGGTAGGTGAGTTGAGGCCAAACTGTACATATACCTATACTATTTGCGTTTAAGTACGAAATAATTTTAAATGGAAAAAAAGGAAGGGTTGCAGGCCTACTACACAACTACACGCTAACTTTGTGTAGGCCTGCAGATTCAAGCTTTAATCGAATTGTAACTCGTACTCTATTGGTATTGTTATTTTTGGTAAAACAAAAATGTAATGGAAAAAATATTGTGAAATGTAAATAAATTATTATTATTATAAATACGCATTGTAAAGTATTTATGAGCCAATCAGTTAATTAAAGGGTAAACAATCAAGCCTCAATACTTTAAAGCAGACATTCAATAACATTACCGTCAGTGATCTGATCGATGAAAGTAAACACAATAGCAAAGCAAATAGCGATTACATTCGCTGAAGTCGAATGGATTTAAAGTCGTGGCTTTTAAGACTTATATTAATACATTTTCGAGAAAAAGGGATTGTGACGGAGAGACAAAGTTAATAGCTTTTCCTGGAGAAAAGAGACGTTAGTTTACAGTCGTTGGATTTAACTTAATGTGTCTCTGTGACAGTAAAGAATGGAACGAGTGATATATTTCAAAGAAATCCACCGAATCCGAATTTTCTTTGAGCGCGGTCAAGACTGGGCTACTTTTATTTCGTCGCGTCTTCTTTAACGGGCTGAGAGAAAATACTTTGAAGTTCTAAAACAAATCAAGACTTGGAATTAGTTTAGATTCGAACTTACCTACTCTTTAGAAAACACAACTTAAATTTGAAATGTAAAATTTTACGATACCTTTTCAAAAATTTATGTTATTTGGTCTCAAAAAGGACCTTTTTAAAAATACAACACTGAAACAATAAGCAATCTGAAACCTTGAATTTGTGTGTGTGAAAATTGGCCACGTTACGATTAAGCACGTCTGCGAATGGACCAATGGGCAAACTTAACTTCAGCTGGCAAAAACACTTGATTTATAATATGTTCCCTTTACCATTTACATGGCTTTAAACCAAAAGACCAAACGTATTAGGTACAATTAATTTACATGTAAAAATGGGTCATCTATTATTACTTACACTCATGCCATTTTTGGATACAATCCAAATGCTTTAAATAAACTATAGTTAATATATTCAAGGTAGAAATCACATGCCATAATTTCTTATGCCTAAAGAAGTATTTTCTTTGCTTCAAAGGCTCGCAATACTTTTGGGAGGTACAGCTTAGGGCTAACTCATGTGCATAAGTCAGAGTCTCTCCCTATCTATCACCGACCGGCTCAGACATCAGACAGTTACAGTATATCTATAGTTAATAGCTTGCTATGAAATAAGAACCAAATCAAATCTATCTCCGTACCGGGGGTAGATCTCTTTCGCAGGAGATCGACTGGGTGGGTACCCCCACAGTGCCAGACATTCTACCGCCTGAACAGTGACGTGAAAATGTCACTGTGCTCCGGTCTGAAGGGCACTGTAGCCAGCGTAATTACTGGGCCAATGAGTCTCAACATCTGACGACTCAAAGTGGGGAGCGTCGGTGTAGTGCACCTCTGCCCGGAGTTGGGCTTTATAGCAAAGTTCCGGGTAGCACTGCATTGGCTATGGGCTGGCGTTACTCTTACCATCAGGAGTGCGTCCAGCTCGTCTCCCCTCTTCATAGTATAAAAAATAAAAAAAAAATATCTCGACTAGATAAGTCTGTGCACGAGAAAAAGTCAACAAAACCGTAGGTACGTACTATTTATTGCTCCAACGACTGTTTATATCACGGAATAGATAGCATGGAATCGGTGTAATAAATATAATGCGATTTATGTCAAAGTATTAATCGAATCGGTAATCGCATCTAGAGTCACGAGGAGTATTGTTGTCGGCAATACGATTCTCACACAGCGCGCTCGCGTGCTCGCTCCACGACTAATATAAAATATATTTCAACGTATTATCTTGATGGCGGAATAATCAAACCTTAGGAATACGTTCACGCACACCAGGGCATGTGGATGTGTGGATCTAAGTTCTTTAAGTGTCTGGCTATAAGCCTTTAAGAGAACGTGGTGATGACACACACACACATGCATGCATTTTAACCATTATGCCCAGTTTTGTTTCAAGTTTTTTCAAATATACGAAACCGCGAAGTTAACTATAACATATATCAAACAATTTTATATGTTATTGACGGTGGGAGTAAATAAATTATAATAACTTTTTCAAAGTCTGGGTATTTAAAAATAATTTCGATGCGGAAACCTTAATAAAATGTTATATGACAAACGTAACTACCGTCCCAAAACTATTAAGGAATATTAACCAACGAAGCAGTCGTATATTGAAATAATATTGAAACACGCATAGAGAAAGTAACGTAAATGATTATCAAAAATACATTAACAGATACAAATCGTTATCAGTACCTACTGATAACATAAAATATATTATTTACTAACATAGCAACGTTACTCATTTATTATTATTTGAGTACTCTTCGTTCAGTAAACCTCCCTTTACTAACTGCTCCAAATTAAATGATACATCAAGTATGACGCTTAAATTTTTACATTATTAATTATAGTAAATCTCTTAACAATTTATAAAGACATTTCACTCTACAATTCCATATAAATTATCTTGTTTTATTAGTATACACTTATAAACCGATTTGAACGAATTATTTTTAAGACGGTAGTTTTAATAGAACCATCTAGAACTGTCAAGCGTCCAAAATAAATTCAACTTGTACCGGGCCGCCCGTCCCGTCCCGTATACGAGTACATCGACCACACTCCTGCCTCCGCAAACTATTCATTTCACTTTAATCCCAGTGTTCCAGCTCGCCGCTTTGGCGCAAACTGACCAATGCAAATACGGGCCGGCGCTTTATTTTAGAAAGCTTTTAATTTGAATTGGTAATTTGGTTCATAGCTTCCATCAGAATGAAGAAGTCTAACAGTCGAATATCTAAGAACGTTAGATCATAATTATCATTATTTAATTACTTAAACCTTCACGTATAAACATATAGATAGAGAGATAAAGACTATTCAATAGGGTATAGGCACATAACTTCAAAATGAACGAACATTTTTGTAATCTTTATTGCAATAAAAACACACCGCATACCCCTGTTTCGCGATCATTTAATACCTTAACATCACTTCCGTTTAAGGCACTTAAAGAAGCAGTCACTTTATTATACTTTATTTACTTGAATTCTTTATATTTTTGACGGGTTCTATCCTTTTGAGAACTATAATGACTTATAGAAGCATTTAAAACATTTAAAACATAACGTGCATCCCTATTCAATAGCTTCCAATATAACGAACCAAAATTGTCAACGTTCAAACTCAATTCAACTTGTATCAGACCTTTCGCCCCGCATACGTCACACAGTGCTGTCGTCACAAAATATTCATCTCGAAACCCTCCGAGCGAAGCTTTCAACCGATGCAACTACGGCCGGACTTTGAAAGCAACTTTGTTCTGCTAAGCTTTACTTTGAAATAGGCTAGTTAAAAATTATAATCACTTTGAGGCTTGTTTAACGGTAGACCGGAGTTTTACTGAGTTTGTTTTCATTATACATACAGCAACCAGCTTTTCTATACAAGTATACGTACAAGTAGTTATCGACTTTTAATTACGACATTGAGTGAAAATAATTTTGACAACGTACCGCAATACTTTTATCATAAAAGTTACGAGGGAATATAAAATAAGAATCGATGGAGCAAATTTTCCGCATCCCGTCTACTAACGAATCTCAAAGGACTCCGTTAACGTCTCACTTCTTACAAGGAGATTGAATGGAAAACAAGGTACTTGAACAGGGGTCAGGGGGTTTCGCTCGTTTTATATGCTAATTTGCCGCTTTCTTATGAATATGAAAATTTTCTATTAGATCGTGTCATCGTCAGCGAGCTTCGCGCAACGTTCGAAGATGACTCCTCAGTGTTTCACGACTCAGCGATTTCGAGCATATTTATTAAATAAAAGTTGATACGTGCTCACCGATGCAAAATTATGAATATTTTTAGTGGCGAGGCTCAGTTTTAGTCAAGGGTTATTTAAAATGTAGATAAAAACAGATATGGATAGATAGAGAAATCAATTGATAAATCGTAATTTATTTTGTAAAAACCATTCAGATATCGATTAGATAATTTAAAAAATATATATTTCTATGACTAATTTTCATTTTTTATCAAATCATAGAAAGTAGTCGTGGCGTTGTTAAGACATATCAAAGGATAAAATTTCGATATGGTCCGCAAAAGTTGATCAAATACATCAAGAATTTTCACCGACATTAACTATGCTATGATAAGTAAATGTCGAATCATGTTCAACGCGAACAGGAGCATGTACTACATATAGTGCCGTCAAATTCCGTGACATATAAGTATGTTGGCACTTAAGCCGGCCGACAAGACTGCACGTCTCGCGGGCCACATTATGTAAAATCGCTATTTTCCCAGAGGCTTTGGGGAACTTTGTAAAAGCGGGAAAATTGTGCATTCAGACATGTAATTTCTCAATATTTCGTCGAGTTACGTTACAATGTATCTACGGAGAATGTACTGAAAATATTTCAGAGATAACTACTATAATTTCCTATTCATACCATGCGCTTCAGCGATTTAGATACAGGTACAAAGGCAAATTTTGTTATGTTAAAATATTTTCTACAGAGCGAATGTGGGTGCTTAAATGTGTGACGACATTATGAGTCCATCAAGTAATTTATATACGAAAAAATACAGGACTATCTACTTATACTTCTTTAAAACCCTTTATTCGTTTATCCTTTACATTATAAAGAAGCAATAAAATATAAACAAAAATACATTAAAACGTATAAAATTATTACCAAATACCAATATGCCCAATAACAAAATAGTTGTCAAATGTTAGTATACGTATAAGTACGTTAGCTACAGAAGCTAGTAGAGACATTAAATACGAGTAAGCAAAGCTAGTTTCAATAATCTATTGTCACACAGCTAACCGATATGAACGTCCCGAGGGCGGTACGTGAGCTAACTCCGGCTCCCAGGGGTTCGAAGACGTTAAAACGAACGCCCGAGGCCCCATTGTCGCTGGTACATTCTAATGCAATAGGTACGTTGCATCTTGGCTAACCAACGGTCGGTAATATAATTCACTATAATTATAATATAAAGAAAACTATTGGTACATTTAGTAAATGTTGATTTTTAACTACAAAATAATTTGAATAGGACTTGGCTTCTATGAGATCTCAAACTTTTTACGATAGAAAGACTGCATCGACAGACTTGTCATTATTTTACATTTAATGTTTTTCGTGGGATTTTAGTTGACTGCAATCAATTGAAAGTCAACAAAAACGTTTTAATAGAAAATGTTAAGTTGTTTTTTAACTTAATCATATTCTTTAACATTTGCAACATACAGACCGTACATATGAACATAAGCTTTCTTACATTCTATACTTTAAAATGCGTCGTAGATTACATATGTCTACACATCACATATCTACGCTACAACAGTACACAGACAATGTCTCCTCACGGCGCTCCTCCTCAACAATGCTTAGAAAGCACTGCATATAAGTTTGTACGTGTTAGCGTGCATAATTGAGTCGACTTCGTGCTCGGGGAAGAATTTAATATCGCGTCTGAGTACTTGAGTGAATAGTTCGTTCAAAGCGAATACGTCAGCTCGGGTGCCGTGTCGCGTTCGCGGACCGATTACAGTCCGGGAATTTTTATAACGCTTTAATTTCCACCGTCGCCCATTTAAAACCCATACCGCAGCATACACTTACCTTAGAAGCCATTTTAAGGACGTAAATTGCATGTAATGATCGTATGAATGAAATACTATAAAACTACTAGCTGTGTCCCGCGGTTTTACCCGCGTAGTTCCTGTTCCCGGGGCAATACCGGGATGTAAGCTATCCTATCTTTTAAGTTGGATCAAACTGCACATGGTGTGCGAATTTTATTATAATCGGTTAAGTGGTTTAGGAGTCCATTGAGGACAAACATTGTGACACGAGATTTATATATCGCTGCTTCAATTCAAAAGTACCACAAATAAAAAAAAAACAAAAATGATTTTATTGCAAAAATATAATCGTTATCCCTTATATTATTATATTTGAAAAAGACTCCCATTGATTTTGCATTCTAAGATACAAAACCCACGCGACCGTTCCTTTTAATTTTGGTTTTGAGCGCGCGAAATAAAATCTAAACTGCCATATTGTGAGTTGCGCATCGACGAGCGAGGTGTCTTTTATGCAAAAGTGCCATATCTCGAAAATTTATCCGTATTACTCATTAATTTTATAAGGAAAACTACCACATTTAGGAATACTGCAGTTTTGAATAAAGGAATCATGTAAGTACCACTTTATTTTTAATTCAAAACAACCATATTTCATAACTGTTTGTTTTGCATAGAAAATATACCTAAATTAGCTTTTATATTTTTATCAAAATGAACGTATCAGACAATGTGTTTGTTTTGGATTTAAGTTACATAATATAAACTACGGTATTTCAAAATAGTTTGTTTTGAATATAAAAACACTATGTCATCCTATTATAATTTTAAATAGAGAGGGCTATATTCAGGAATACAATCCTTTTGCTTTTATTTTATCACAGTTGTTTAAGAGTAATGTGTTAAACCTGACCTTATCTCAAAACACAATTATAAAGTTGTAGGTATATTTTTTTGGTATTGCATAGTTTTATTTCGTAGGTACCTAGTTGACCGGCCGGCTGCGCGTCGTTCGGTTCTAGGTATTTTTCATTACTTTAATGAATTTTATTTTAGTGTGATTAATTTTTGTGTAAAGTTTACTAAGTATTAATTTTATGCTATTTCATGAAGTTTGATGTTTTTAGACTTTCGCGATTTGTATAACATCACGATAACTATACATATTATTTGAGGTATAAAAACAAATGGTATGTATACCTCAAATAATAATATAGTTATTGTGATTAAGACCCGTTCTTTATTATACTAATATTATGTCATTGTATACAAATCCCGAAAGTCTTCGCGAAAGCCAGGTACCTTTATAACCATTATGTTGGAATGACTGTTCAAAAGCCCGGTGGTTGCTTTGGTCCGTGGCTAGACGTGGCTTGTGTATGTTTTGCTTGATTAATATTTATTACATTTTTACAGAATGAGTAGAAGCTCTTTCTGGCAGCCAAAAAAAGACCAATGTGAAGAATGCATTGCTTTCCAAAATTGCGAAGATAAATCCACATTGAAAGAAAAACATGAAGCACACCTAAATGAGAAAGGTCTTGCAAGAGCTAAAAAGGAGAAAGATAAAGGAAATGTTCGCGAGAATCTTATATTAGCTGTTTATGACTTACAAGCGGTAATGCCTTGTCCACGGGGTGAAGTATCGAGTTTCTACTATATATCAAAAATACCTAAATGTGCTTAATTTTACTATTACTGAGTTAGGCTCCAAAAAAACTACTTGTTATATATGGCACGAAGGAGAAGGGGCTCGAGGAGTAAACGAAATTGGATCACTGAGGAATTTGATGTTATATTTTATAGCGATGATTGCTGCGGCCAGCAGAAAAATAAGTTTATGGTGTCGATGTACCAATATGCTACAAATACATTACCAAAGCTGCGAAGTATTACGCATAAATTTTTAATTAAGGGCGACACACAAAATGAAGGCGATGCCGTTCATTCCACTATCCAAAAAAATATAACTAGAGCTTTAAAATCATCGCCGATTTATGTACCTGAGAATTAAAACTGCAGAAAAAAGGCTCGCCTTACATAGTTAAAGAACTTGCCCATGATAGTTTTGTTGAATTAAAATCTTTGGCTTGCGGTAACTATACTATTATTGAAGACAAGGAGAATGTTAAATGGTCTGATATAAAAGTATTAAAAATAGATAAATATGTGAAGAACAAGTTGCTATATAAGACTTCATATCAAGAAAATGAATTTAAATCAGTGTCCACGCTTAATAGGGGCAGGCAGCTGAAAACGAATATATCTAAAAACATGGGTACATCTAAAAGACTTTATAACCCAAAACTAAATGTTACGCAAGCAAAAAAACAGGGTATTCTTAACCTTATTAATAAAAATGTTATACTTATACTATATTTGCTAATCTATAAGACTGGTAATTTAGATTAAGAGTATCGCAGTGACCACTGAGTACCTAACTTAATTTCTTTTTTTTCTCTTGAGTCTTTTTGCTAAGTTTGCTAAGATTACTTTTAGCTAAGTTCATAATAACAAAATGTGGTTGTGACTTTGTGATCTCATAAGTGTTCCTAATTAGAAATACTATTATTTAAAAGATTTAAATAGTTATTGTTGATTTTAAAGTAAGAGTACAATTTTATAGGTTTTTTAAGTGTTGAATGTTGAAATTTTGGTTTTATTTTAAGTTTTAAAAAACTGAGGGTAGTTTTGTCAATTAGCTTGGTCAATTTGATTATTTTCTTAAGTGTTTTTATTGGTTAAACAGAATTTCAGAATATTTTGTGATTATTTTAACAATAGTTTTGAATATTTTATTTGTTATTTTGAGCAAAATTTAGATTTGTTTTAAGTTTTAGATAGCATTTTAGTTATTTTACCAAATTTCACGGCGATTCTTATTGTTTTCTAAAAGTTTTATAATAAAACATGATTAAATTGTTTTTTTTTTATTCTTTTATGGTTGTTTTATTCCACATTTCATATATTTTGAAACTTATTTTTATATTCAAAAGTAACTTATATGCTTATAACTTGTCTAATATTTAGGTTATTGTAAAACTACTTAAAACGTTTGAGGCGTCTTAAAAATACGCTTTCAACGAAGTATAATATGTATATATTTTATATAAAATATAAAAGTAGTAGGCAAAAAGTAGTTTTTTTTTTATTTGCTCTCCTGTAAAAAAGTATTACTTTGATTTGTGGTAGTTTTGAATTGAAGCAGCGATATGTTAAGATTTATATAAACTAGCGCGAATTTGTGTCCGAATGAGATGAGATATAAAGCATTTTGATCTGCGCTCAGGCAGGATGGCATTGAAGGGATTAATATAAGACATTACAATCTGTTGTTCTGTAAATATTAAGAAGAAGTAAAACACTTGTGAAGCTGTAGAAAATTGGTAAATTATTGTTTTGGATACTTTAAAGTAATCCACAGAACAAAATATTAAAATTTTCCTAAACACTAATTGTTTCAATTACAAATGCAAATACGATATATCGACAACCAAAGCATAATAAAAAAACATGTACAACAAATATTGTTGCATGTATAATTAATTATTAACGAGGCGTTTTAAATATTTAAATATTTCGCCACCGTTTCGATGAGTGAATAAAAACTTGCCCGTTCTTAACGCTAAAGGGCAACTTGACATATTCCATACAAGAATACCACCATATCGAAAATTATTGTAAGAAATTAACATTTCTCACTTCGATGAGTTCGTGGAAGTCTGTTTTGCTTATCAACCTATTCAATACAAAATATTTACTGAACTGATTTTATCTTAATATAATTAATAATTCCGCGAAATGGTTCCGAGTAAACACTTTGTATAAACAACAATACAGTAATTATTTAAACGAGAGTCCTTGAAATTGGCTATTCATTTATATATAAAAGAAAGTCGTGTTAGTTACTTCACTTATAACTCGATAACGGCTCAACTGATTTGGCTGAAAAGTGGGGATATAGTTTAGAACCAGGAGAAGGAATAGGATACTTTTTATCCAGTTTCCATGGGAATAAATTTTTTATGAAAGTAAACGCGGACGGAGTCGCGGGCAACAGCTAGTATATAATAAACGTTAGAGGTACTATAAATTTAAAATGAAGATGAAATCACGAATGATGAACGATGAATCGATGAAATCGAAATTTTCCAATTAAAACTTCATCGAAGCTTCAGCATCATCAGCGACACTAACAGTTCAGTAAAAGAAATTGGTTTCCGAATTTCAGTTAGAGCCACAAAATAAGAAACGACATATGACCTTCTTTTCATGTGATTATCACCTCTAGTTACTTCGACTAACTTTCCTCATCTCAACAATGGTATTCTTTATCAACCAAATATAACAAAATTAACGCTAGGCTCATGCGATCGTGCTACTTGGTCCGCGCTTAATTGGTCTGGTCTAGTTAGAGGGCTATCGAAACGTCTCGAGACGGCAACAATTAGCGCACGGTGTCGACACGACGCCTCGCATACGGAGCGCCTGTTTTAGACCAATTGTTAGCCAGCCTGTGTTAGCCTTTAATATCTTTGTGTATCATATGCACTATAGTTATATGGTCCTTCCTACTATTATTGATATATTCTTTCACGAAAAAACGGCTAGTTCGATTTAGTTGAAATTTGATACGTAGATAGTACCCTGATAGGACCCTGGTTTAACACATACGACTTATATCGGTATTGCCCCGGGATCGTAAACTACGCGAGAAAACCGCGTGTTAAAATAGCTAGTTATACCTTTATAGTAATTTAGAAACTAGTCTAAGGCATTATGACAACTGTATTTAGCATTCATTGCTGCTTCTAGATGCAAAAAATTTTTAATTAAACAGTTTCTTAGTTTTATCATAATATTATTATTCACTTGCGACTTTCGCAACTAACAGTTATACGCGAGACCTCAACTGTGAAGGCTGCGTGAAATAAATTATTTCGCCGTCGCAACTGCATTAGAACTATCAGGCTGTAGTTGGCACGGCGCCGAATCACCAACCGCTTAACATAATTTCGGGCTCTAAATCTGATTTCATCCAAAAACCTCCGTAAATGAACCGGCTCATTCCATACAATAATCTAGTATTAATAATGAAATACAAACCTGAGACACATGAGCAAAGTGTCTTCCCTTTAACAAAAACTAGGCAAGTGTTACTAGATTTATGATCCTTAGATTTATGTTTACGTAATAATTTAGGTCAAATGTGATTTAAACTAATAAGACACTAGACTAGATTGTAATAAAGCATTGCATACATTATTAGAAAAAAAAGAAGCGTTCGTCAAATATTGAAAAGAACAAACGCTGCAGTGCACAGATAAAATATCTAAAGCTCTCAAAGCGAATAATGCCAAGCACGTGCTTCGGACAGCCGGTAGGTTCGGCCGCAGACGCAGCTGCATAGCCCGATCCAGTCTGCAGGCAAAATGCCAAAACATTAAGTTCCTTATACAGGCCTGCGCCCCGAGATACTGTAGCTTCTTGAGTGCTTCAGATTTCGACGCCCAAGTTTTGTGTTAATTAAAAACCAACTCGGTTTGTTAGTTGGAATACCTCACGGCGTTTTCGAGTTATGATAATTTTGATGATGGCAAAATATTTTAGCGAGAATTTACAAAGAAATTAACTGCACGCTTAAATAAGCTTTTAAAATAAATACTTGATATTTAGTTGAAATAAAAACCGAATAAGTTCATTAATTACGCAGTCTGGGGCCTCTAACTTTAGTTTTAACAAATTTTCAGTAATTTAGCGAAGGCTTTGATAAAATCGTTTAACGCAATTTAACTTTACAAATTAGTTTTTGCGCTTTGAAGTGGGGTAATATCGTAAAGTATAAAATTTTGCCACCGTTTGCAATCTTAGGCACGTATGGACAAAGTTTAGCAATAAAACGAGAAAAAAGTCGGCTATAGCTTTTACTGAGTTAGAGTTTCAAAGCTCGAAGAAAAGTGGGAGTGGGTGTTGAATGGTCAATAAACTTAGGGGACTTTGTTGTGGCTTTTAATAATAAAGAACTTTATACAAAGTTTCCAACAAATAATTTGCTGAGTCACGGTCTGCGCCGACACCATATGTTTATTTATTTACTTGATCAAGTACTATCGATATGAAATTTATCATTGAATACATTTTCCAATACATTCCCTTATATTAAAAATCGTCTCAATCTCATGCCTACAAAAGCAAATCTCGGTTAATCCTGAAACATTTCTTCATCTAAAAGAAATACCCTATCCACATTTTTTTATCAAATTCGTCAAATTATGATAATCCCTGCTGATCCTAGCTTATTCTGAAAAAAAATGAAGCTTTATTATCGACATACTTTATCCTCTATGCTAGCATGTAATACAGGCTTCCACGAAGGAGATAATCGGCTTATCTCTTTTTATTTAATAATTTCAATTGAGCAGGCCAAGAAAAACAGCTTAGAAAGGCGCCGCGGCCCATCTTCTGCAACTCTTAGCGTTTTTGCCATCGCCAATTAAAAGCAACGAGTGTGTAGGGAAACATAATTAACGAAATGAGTTCATTGAAAATTGTACATTCAAGTATTTGGCACGAATCCAAAAAAAGGTATACAAGGGCTCTCGCCTTACCTTTAATTAAGCCAGACGCGAGTGCTCGCTTTTTTTACAAATAACTTTCTTGAAGATGACAATTAACAAAGCAAACAATAGTACTAACTCTCCAAAAGTATACGTTTTTGGGTCAAGCTGTCATCATCGAGATATAGATTTTGCAATAAGATATCAATCCAGGCTGTTTAGTTAGTCAGTTTTACAGAAAAACTTTTATCCATAATCAACTTCCACATTCAAGACTCTAAGCGCTTAACAACGTGCCCTCAAAAATTGAAATGGTCATCGGATGATTGAGATTGATCGTGGTCGTTGTTCAATCGTAAAGTAGGAAAACAAGGTACAATTCAATTTCCCGCATCTGATAGAACCGAGATGACGATCCCACATGTGCCGTAAGTTTGTGCAATCAATCGTTTGAGCAGCCATGATGCCTGATAGCATTTGACGCATGTGATCACTCTAAGCTGCTGTGAAGAATAGCTACTATTTGATTAATATAAAACAAAATATAATAAAAACAAAACATTCACCACTTATCTTATATTAAAATGAGTTTGAGTCAATCAAAACTTAATAATAATAATAAAATGTCCACTGAATAGAGATATCAAAAAGTAGAAAAACTACTTACATTAGACCACGGAACTTCCAATATTTCTTGAAAAGATAAAATAAATAATGAAATAAAATCTTTCGACGATATAAATATGAATATATATACGAGGGTACATAGAATTATTTTGAGGAACACTTTGGCCTGTATAACCAACCTGCGTGTGCTTCAATTGTCTCCAAAGACCAAACTATACCGCGTACAACAATACCGTACATTTACCACGCTATCAACTCATGGGAGTTGACTCAACAAACACTTAACGCTCTTAATAATTCATCAAAAACGTTATACGAGTTTTAACTAGTTATACTATTAATATGTTATGATAGAATTTAATTGTTCCATTGCAAATGTAGAACAGAATAAAATATTGAGGACAAACGTAGTGATTACTTAGGATTAGTGTTCAAGCTACATACAAGCAAGGACAGAACTTGTTTGGCTTATTCTATGAAACAGTACTTATTCTATTATCTTAAAAACCTAAACAGCAACCAAAAAAACTTATTCCGAAAACATTTGTTATAGACAATTATATAATTAGAAAATGTTTTTTTTTTTGACTTGTTGATGATCGAGTTTTAAAAACAATTATGGGCAAAAATGTAAACATGGCCTATTCATTTGTTGTTTAATGTGAGTAACGCACCGACCCGGCTCAACACGCAACAATACATGATTAATGCTCTTCTGGCAAAGGAATGATTTATGAAGCTACGTGACGACATACCAGGGGCTTGTCACAAGAACCAACATTTCGAATTAAATCGGAACCAGCTGAAGCGTAATTTAAGTAGTGCACTGCGAAATACCAAGCTTTTTGCACGTGAAAAACGAAACATCGATTAAGTTTTAAGTACTGCAAAATATGATAAGTATCACCCTATTTGCATTGCAGAAGTTAAGCTTGGTGCAAATTGCGAATCGTTACAAATGTCACAGCATAAGAAATATTAATCGGGGTTCGGATTAAAAAGCGCGCCATTGGAAACGCAAGAAACATCAATAAAGATAATTCGATAAACGAAGCGAGGCACGTCGCGACAGGGGGTAATGGTAATGCAAACTCGAGTATTGAGTATTTCATTAAGAAAAGTTCTCATCGGGGAACATTCACTTAAAGCAGATAAAGGACGACGTTATCTTGGCGACTCATTTATTTTCAAAAAGAAATCGGCTCGTCCGAAACGCAAAGAAAGATGGATAAGCATTTGTCGATAAACACAAATCTTTTTTTTAATCGGTAGCTTTCAACTGAAGGCGGTTGCGATTAAAAAATTAAGTTCGTTCGTTCTAAAGTAAACCTGACTCGGTCTCGGCGAACGGAACTCGATTTCAAGAATTAAAATAGCATCAAAACAAAAAGAAGCAATGTTCGTAATTCACGTCCAACATCTTATTAGAATTCATACGTTGTTGCATACCTACCTACTCTTTCTCGAAACTTGAAGTTCGGAATGTAAAGTTCGAGACAGGTATGACGACAAGAAAGCTAATTGAAAATTTCGCAATCACAAACAAAAGTATGAGTAGCATTATTTCCCACAAAGTTTTACATTAAACATAAAGGGATATTGATCATGCCATGTTATTA
>JADANM010002527.1:2842406-2861730 GCA_026213755.1 Eurema hecabe
AGATACAATTCTCTCATTTTTTATAAAGTAAAAATCCCATGATACTCCGAATATGGACTATATATCTATACTAGCTGTTGCTCGCGACTTCGTCCCCGTCGGATCTATTTCTATTATTATGTTATAGTGAGTCAATCTTAGAAGATAGACATATACTGTCGAGGACTTTTTTTTAGATCATTTAAAGAGGAATAGTTGTTTCATACATATTATTTTTGTATCTTGAACCGTTTTCTCAGCGCACGCAAAAAAAGCCCTCAAAGATGAATCATTTTCCCCGTTTTCCATATTTTCCATTATATCTTCGCTCGTATTAGTCGCAACGTTATGATATGTAGCCTAAAGCCTTCCTCTATAAATGGTCAATTCAATAAAAAAAGAATTTTTCAATTCGAACCAGTAGATCCTGAGATTAGCGCGTTCAAACAAACAAACAAAGAAACAAACAAACAAACTCTTCAGCTTTATATATTAGTATAGATAGATTTGTTATTGTATTGTAGCCTAAAAAGTAACGGATTATAACTCTATATGGATCAGAAAAAGAATGCTTTATTTACTATTTAATCTTTTAAACCTTTATGTTAAAACTAGAGTAGGAGTCTTGTAGAGTGAGCATTCTTCTTTTCCTTAAATATTTATAACATTCAGCTCGAAAGCGCTTAGCTGAGGTAACAGGAGCACATAAGCATAAAGATATTCCCGTACCGAGATAGCGGAGTAGCCGTTTTATCCCCAATATAAAAACCTGTTTATACCGTCTGATAACTTCTCGTGATAATAGCTATAGGTTGCAATTAATTTTGGCGACGTATGAAGCTTATCACCAAGTTTTTAATTACAAGTTAATTGATTATAAAGTAGGTACTACTGTAAATGATGAAAAGTTGATTATAGAAAAAATATGTTGTATTATATTTCATACAAGTAACATTTTTAAAGTCATTTGATATGTAGCAGTACTTAATAGTAATGGTTAGTAAAAATATTTCGTCACGACAATATTCTTAAATAATATTAATGTAATTTTTTTCTTAAAAATAGTTTTTTTTATTTCCCCTAGCCAAAAAAATAGAACATCCCACGATACTCCTGTAATTATAATAAATTATCCGTCACTTTTTATTGTTAAAAATCTTAAATTATTTATTATAAGCGCTTTATAGCACAATAATCTCAAAATCGTAACCGGGAAATACCTGTAGAAATTTACGTCGCGTCGTGACGCTAATAGAATAAAGCCTAAACATATAACCGGACATAAAAAACCGTTTATACTTTATACTATCTCTTATACTCAATTTATATATACATATTTACTTAACGGTTATTTAAAATATATTCTAACAGGCCAAATGCCTGATGCCTAAAAGAAATTTACATCTATTAAGCGCCCCGTAAAGGCTGTAGTCGTTGCAAAGCGAGAATTTCCTGAAGATAGCTACATTTTCCCGCGGAGCTTATCTGAAAATGACGCTTATGGTTTAAGAATGGCTCTTATCTTTTACTACGTGTTATACTTCGGTTTGTGAATGTCATAAATCACTGTGCCCTTAGCGTGAAAGTGTGTTTATTGGTTTGTCCTCCTTGCACGCTGGCACTGAAATCAGAACGTTGCCTACTTTATAGTAATACAGAAAATTGTTATCATCATCCATTAGTTCTACTCGTCTTTAGATATTCTTCAGAGCTTTCTTAGGGACAAAGTTATTTAAGGTGTTTGTTGGTATGATGGGATATCAAGACCAACTTCACTTTGGGATAAATGCGTGCTAATATCTTACTCCAAGGTAGCAAATTACATTCTCTCGGTCATAAACATCTAGGATATAATAGATCAAGCGAAACAAGCTTTTTCGTATTATACAATTTTTATTTTTATGTATGTATATGTACAATACTTAAGACCCTCCTGTCAGTCGTCACTGGTCTTCTTTAACATTTTATTGAAAAGTAATCTTACGTTAAATTACAATAATTATAGGCCTTGTAAAAATCATAGCGAATAACATAGAGTTTTGTCACAATATGCTTATTAGAAGAACGCGCATAATAGCGCATTCGCTCAATGACAATAAAAGGCCGGAACAAGCGATTTCATAATGCATGGGTCCCGACCATTTTACGTTGCTCAATTTAGGAAAATGACATTACGGCATACTGGCGCATATCCAGTGCGGTATTTAGGCGAGCAGGATGCATTTATGCACATTACATGATGAGCGAAAGAGAGGGGCGATCACGAAATTTCCGCTTCTCTTGTATTTTAAACGTTCAAGACAATTTATGGGCCTAATGCAACGTGGCACGCCTTCTGTGAAGGTTTTTAGTTATTACACTTCCTGAGGATTTTTATAGGTTTAAAATTTAAACACATTCATACTTCCTTAGTCCTTACTAATATTATAAATGCGAAAGTAACCCTGTCTCACTGTCTGTCTGTCTGTCTTTCCATAAAGCTAAAACTACTAGAACCGATAAGATCGGAATTCGGAATAAAGACAGTCTAAAGCCTGGAGAATAGGCTACTTTTTTTTTTAAATCAACCCCCAAAAGGTTTCGCGAGGCGTTAAAACTTATTATAATTTTTCGCTTTCACGGCCTAACCGCTGAACCGATTGGTATGAAATTTGGTACACAGGTGGTCCAGAGCCTGAGATAAAACATTGGCTACTTTTTAACTGGAAAAAAGGAATAAGTTATAAGGGAGGAAGGGGGGGGGGGGGTTAAAGTTTATATGAAAGTTCACGCGGACGGAGTCGCGGCCAACAGCTAGTATATAATATGTATATATAATAGAACTTTAGCTCGGAGCCTTAAATGCTTTTTAATAGCTACATAATTATGGGTAATAGTTATCGATTTACAAAAGCAAAACCATTTCGTACTTTCGAAACGTATTGTAGATAAAGCAACGAACATGATATTAATTACTTTTGTAGTTGACGCATACATTTTAATTGCCAATTTATAGCTTACGTGGAATGCAGTTAAACTGTATTGGAACAAAATATTTATTTTAAAGGTAACGAATGCAATGAAATGTTTTTATTTCTGAGTAAATTTGAAACAAAAACCTTCAGAAAGTCTACATGGTGCCTACCACCGGTTCGGGAACTAACCCGGCGAGAAGAACCGGCGTAAGAAACTCGCACGGATCCCACACTTTTTACCAAAAAAGGGGGAAAAAATAATCTTTTAATAAATATTATTTGTATAACTATACTAGCCGACCCATGCGACTTCGTTCACGCCGTTTTAAACCTACCCGGTACCCTACGCCTACCATTTCTTGTTTAAGAACCATCCTCGTACATCTAGGAATCTAAAAAAAAAACTTTCAAAATCGGTTCAGCTGTTATCGCGTTATGCGCTTACCAACACATTTTGCGATTCATTTTTTCTATAACTACTAGCTGTGTTGCCCGCGACTTCGTCTGCGTGGACTTCCATATAAACTTCAACACCTCCCTTCTAAAGTTTTCACTATTTTTAAGATGTATTCCGCTATTCGGGGCGGAGACAAATCCAATGAGGCAAAAACCATCAAAATTGGTCTAGCCGATCTCGAGTTATATAAGTGTTGTAACGAACCCATCTTTGTTTTACATAGTACATATATAGATATAAAACGTCATATTAAAAGTTTTTTATATCTTTACTTAGAAATAGTAGACTGTTTTTAGTACAAATATTTACCTACGTAAAAAGTCAACAAGCTAATTACTAGGAAATAGCGTGTAACGAAATCCTTATCTAGAAGTGCAAACTGCAATCGCAGTTCTAATCGAAGGCCCGTTTGTATGCAAATATGTAGTAAATGTTCTTTGGACATTGCATTCTTATTTGTCTGACACTTTTAATTGAGTATATGTTTACAAAAGAAAATTTTGTTTGTATATGTAATTTATCCGTTATCTTGTTGCCATAACACCGCTTTGCTTAACGTACTAGATGGCGCTGTGTCAAAGTCAAAGTCAAAAGTATCCTTATTCAATTATGCTACATAAAGTAACACTTTTGAATCGTCATGGTATTATAAAACCTTTACCACCGGTTCGGAAAGCAGTTTCTACAGAGAAGACACTCTGATAGTTGCTCTTTTTAAAATAAGAACACATACGATTGTAAATATAGACAAATATTTGTCGTCGACTATTATAATATTTGTCCTGAAATATGTATTTATTTAGTAATCATATTAGAAGAGTCTGTTTTTTAATCATAATCTTAGGTGGTAAATCTTGCCTCTATCTTGTCTAATCTAGCTGCTATTTGTTAAGAAATTTGCACTCAATCAAATTTAAAATCAAAATTTTCACCCATTTGGAAAAGGTATACGAGGTGGTACAAACACAAGAACTTAGTTATTTACAATAGAAAATAAACTGTATTTAGTTTAATTCAATCTAAGAACAGCAACAAAACCGTAGTGCTTAACATTACTAACTGTTGTATCTTCTTATTTTTGTGAGACCACTATCAGTCTTTTGCCGATACTTCTCTGTAGAAACTGCCTTCCGAACCGGTGGTAAATGTTTTGCAATACCATTACGATTCAAAGTATTACTATATGTAGCTTGGTTGAATAAAGATACGTCTCTCTTTGACTATGACTTTATCACTTAAATCTTGCTGTATAGGTCGCGTCACGAATCTTTAGCGCTGAACGAAACCTGCGCAGAAGTCAAAAATAAGGTATCGAGGTAACGGCGCGGCGCGCGGGGCGCGTGATCGTCGGGTGCGCGAGCGTTGATTGGTTGTCCCAGTCGTGTTGTCTTTCTCGCACCAATACGTCTATTACGAGCGCGATTCTACTGATGCGAGAATAGTCTCGTCCAGCGCTAAACATTCGTGACGCGACCTATAACGTTGTTATCAAGTGCATTTAGTACAACGTACAGCGGTTAGGATGATCGGAAATACGTTATCTTCGCGGTTAGGTTTAACCGTGAACTTAAGTCTACTGACTGTGGTTGGTTTCATCTGGTTGATGAAGAGATCAAATTTCAATACATCTATCAGGTGGTATTTTTATTCTATTCCTTTAATTGTATATTCTAAAAAGTTCAAACGAACCTTGAAACTTTTGAATTAAAGTACATTATTTGGTTTATATCTTATTTATGACATTTTTTACTTGTATACCTAAGTCTTTAAAGGAGGCCTTTATCTTACAGGTTCTTACCAGCTTAAATTTTGAACAAAAAACACTAACATTAAAAAGTACAATACAAAAGGGCAACACTAACAATGACAGAATAAATAGGTTTTTTATTTCATTTTATATTACATATTATATATACATAGTATACCTTCACCATGTACTATCGTCCTCAAATTTATCTACTCAAAGACTTGCCTATTATAGTCTCGAAAATGTTCGGTTATTTATAGGCACTTTCGACCAAGCGTAACGAAAATATCATAGCTCATACAATTTTACGTGTAAGTATGTATATGTATATTAGCATCGGCCTTATCTCGTATATCGGCGAGTAAGACCAGCAAATGGCTCTTGACCGTATTTATTATAGGCACAAGGAGCTCCCTCATCCCGATCGTCATTAATTCGCACCCTTTGCTGACCTATTTCGCAAACATTTTTAACGATATTTACACACATCTTCGCGTAATCCTAGATTGATGTTGAAACCAGAAACAATATACTAATTGAGCTAAAAATTAATTGCAAAATGCAACTGTACCTTTTCGACTTACACATATATATCTATACTAATATATAAAGAGTTTGTTTGTTTAAAAGCGCTAATCTCAGGAACCACTGGTTTGAATTGAAAAATTCTTTATTGAATAGACGATTTATCGAGGAAGACTTTAGGCTACATAACATCACGCCGCGACTAATAGGTTATAGGAGCGAAGAAATAATGGAAAAAACAAATCAACAATCATAAATAATAAATACTACTTTGAACAAATACATGTACGTGTATCTCTCAAGATTTGAGATAAATTTAAATAATAATGACTGCTTGCTTTCTAAAAAAGTATTTTATTATATAACGGTTTTTCATTAAGTTAAATAAAACAATTGTTTATATAAAGCTACAATTTACCAACTCTTATTTACCGTTGTCAGAGTTCCTTACGATTTACCTTTTCTTTTAAAAGAAGCGAAGCATTACCGAAACTACTTGCTTTGAGACATACTGTATATACATAATATGTAGGTGGATAATTTTTTATCATCCGACGAACGTTTTCAACTGTTACTATAACATAAGAATACCCTAAAGAGCCAAATTATTTACGCCGAAAACGAAATTGTTCGTGTCGAATAACAAACAGCAGTTATGAGTCTTCTTGTACCTACTGCCGAATTACCTTTAACGAGCCCATCTTGTCATTCCATCCAATGTGCAGACACGACATATTAGGTTTCCAAATCTACTATTTAATTATATTTTTGATAAAAAATTTTCACGCGTTTAGGCTCCTTAATTAATACAAATTGCTAGCTTCAACGGAATATAGTAGCTTTCTTTATCCATTTGTATTATACCTTAGCGAATATCAGTATACATTGTTTTACTATGCGCATTCTCTACTTCCGTATTTTTAAGTATCATCTCCATATACATCGGTCACATAGAACGTTAGAATACTGAAATAATGATCTTAATAAAAACAATCTGGTTGTAATTTCTTGAAAGCTTGAAAGGTAATATTCTCTTCCTAAAAACAATCTCGAATAACAAATGTTCATGAATGAGCATGACGTAAATATACATAAAAGTATGTTTGTAATCGTCAAATAGTCCTTCCACCTTATTTATAAGATACTAGTATCTTATAATATACTGTATCCCTCGGTTTTACCCGCGTAGTTCCCATTCTCGGGGCAATACCGGGATGTACCTAAGCTATCCTATTTTTAAGTTGGATCAAACTGTACACGGTGTGCAAATTTAATTAAAAATCGATTCAGTAGTTTAGGAGTCAATCGGAGACATACAACGTGACACGTAATTTATATTATATCTTAAGAAGATATGGTTCTTTACACGTTGAAATAGAGCGAACCATTTCCTCATGACTTCGAAGCTCGTCGTCGATCCCCATACCGCAATCACGTATGTTTAAATATACATTTCGCTTGCGGGTATCGGCCATTGCGTCGTATTCAAAAGGCCCAAGTGTCGTCAAGCCGCAGTAACTCGTCAGAGGTACCGTTTAGTGACCTTGCTGAATAAGAACGGAGCTTATTTAAAACAATGCCATTTGTTACTTTATTCCTACCATGCGACCTCT
This sequence comes from Eurema hecabe, assembly GCA_026213755.1. Lineage (NCBI taxonomy): Eukaryota > Metazoa > Arthropoda > Insecta > Lepidoptera > Pieridae > Terias > Terias hecabe. The sequence goes on from JADANM010002527.1 coordinate 2,849,682, forward strand.
TTCGTTTGCATTGTTTTAGTTATTTCTATACTTTACTATTGAGAGAGCAGAAGTCGTTTGATGTAATGAATTTTTCAAAGACTCTACATGCGAAAGAAACCGGAAATCTTTTACAATTCAAACAAACTTTGTATGATAATTTGTATCATGTGATATTTTTTTATGAAATTATAATTAATTAAACAACAGTTTTCATTTATCCTAGCTACTAGGTTCATGCAATCATTATATATAAAAAAATAGAATTCTCCTTCGAAAATACTTTGAGTTATTACTATTTAGAAGTAAATTATACTTTAAAAATAATCCTTCATATTTTCTTACATACGACGACGAGGTTAGAAAGTTTAATCATATTTTTCAATACGTATAAATAAGAATCGTTAAATTATAACGAAAGCAAACATATTTAAATTTACATTATGTTCAGACAAAAGGCAAAAATTTTGTGTAAACTTCATTCTGATCAAACAATACGCAGACTTTAATTGTTTATTGAACGAGACTTTATAATCGAACAGTTTAACAAATTATTGCGTCATCTTATATTTAATACTACGTTTCACTTAATAGTATAATTATTTAAATTACGTTTAATAAAAAATAATATAATATTGCTTATAAAATAACTAAGAAAAGATAATTCTCAGATTTTATCATCATTTAAAACAAGAAAGCATATTTAAACATTTTTGTTAGGAAAGCCTCACAGCCATAGGCATCATTAAAAATAACTTCTTTATGTTGGACTAGCTGTTGCCCGCGACTCCGCCCGCGTGGATTTTCATAAAAACTTTTATCACCTATTTTATCCCCTTGAGGGTAGAATTGATCAAAATCCTTTCTTAGCGGATGCCTACGTCATAACATCCACCTGCATGGCAAATTTCAGTCCGATCCGTCCAGTGGTTTGGGCTGTGCGTTGATAGATATATATTTAGATGTACTGACCAAAAACCCCACTGTTATTCCGCGCAGAGTTGGGGTCAAAGGCAGTATATCGCGAGAGCGAGCACTAAAACAATTTGCATTAAATCAATCACAGACGTAACAGATTTTCTCGGTATTGTGTTAATAAAACCCACATCACGATATTGTAACTGTATATATAATAATTTAACAAAAAAATTCCGAATACGAATGTTTCTACAAATATCAAATGTCATACATCCAAACTCGTTTTAAATTACGTCTGCTTACGTTCCGGCTCGGTTGTATTGCCAAATTTATCTCTGTCAACATCATTATTAACTAAATAGCTGTGTTCCGCGGTTTTAACCGCGTAGTCCCCTTTCCCGGGGCAGTACCGGGATATAAACTATCCTATGTATTAATCCATAACCTATCTACACACCAAAGCTACATTCAACTAAATCGGTCCGGCCGTTTTTGTGTAAAAGAACAACAAACAAACATCCATACATGTACATTTTTATAAAACTTTCACATCGATAATATTAGTAGGAGTAGAATAGGACGTAGGATAGCAATAACATTTATTATTAGTTATAATAGAAAGTCATAATGAAACATAGTCAAAGTCAAAGTCAAAAGTATCTTTATTCAATTAGGCTACATAAAGTAACACTTTTGAATCGTCATGGTATTACAAAACATTTACCACCGGTTCGGAAGGCAGTTTCTACAGAGAAGAACCGGCAAGAAACCCTGATAGTCGCTCTTTTTAAAATAAGAACATACAATTGTAAATATAAACAAAAATTCGACTATTATATTATTTATACAATTATACATGAAAAAGGGTCACCGTCCCATTTTTTACAATGGACAATATGACCGATATTTTTATGACCGACGTTTTAAGTGCACACACAGTAGTTTAGGATCCGAAATAGAACCGGCATACGGCATGTGTGGGGCAACTGGATACAAGAGATTTTATATCAAATGAATTGCTCCCAATGCTTGCTTATTCGCTTCGTCAACTATGGCGAAACCAAAAGTTACTCAGGGAAAACCATTTAAATCTACAAAGCTCACGTCTCACGAGTCCCAAATATCATATATGACCTTACTTATGTAAAACTAATATAAATGTATAGTAATTAAATGTTCCAATTACTTTAACTACCTTTTCAACATTTATCGAAAAATCGATGTATCGAAAAAAAATTGTACATCACAGATGTAAATTAAATTGATCTCTATGCTGTACTATGCGCTTCACTATGTTATTTAAAGGTTAATTTTTTGTATAGGTATTTTATGAACCTTGATCATACAATAAAAACAAAAATACTTTCTTTCCATCTTCATTTTCCTCAGGAAAAACATCGAAAGGATACTATAGAAAATTGAAAGTGCATAGTTTTATATGATGTAATAGACATACTAAGGGCGTAGGCGACGCCGGCGCCGTACGGTCAACGACCATCGCAAAATTTTCCCACTGGCTTAAGAAAGTGCGAAGTGCAATTATTATATACGACTAGCGGACGCGTGCCCACTTCATTGGGTATAATGTTAACAATCCTTATTTTATATAGCCTATGACACTCAGCAATGATGTGTCTTTCTATTGGTGAAAGAATTTTTAAAATCGGTTCTGTAGATCCGAGATTACCCCTTACAATTTAACATAGACACAACACTTTACTTTTTTTATAATATTAGTGTAGGTAATACAACATAAGTATGATATATGGATGTGTCATACTATACCATTTTGTTCGGGGTCAATTGGATGCCAATGGAAATATGGTTTTAGTACCTTCACTTTATTGTTTTTTATTGTTTTATTGTTCTTTATTGTTTTGTATTATTTATTTATACAGTTAAGTTAAAAAATCTAGATGAGGAAAACATTAGAATACTTAATGCTTTAAACTTGAAAGCATATTTGAAAAAGTAAGAAACCATTTGATAATATTATACCACCTTCACATTAGGTGAGTCATTATTTTAAATGAAGTTAATACAGATAAGGATATTTAGTTTCAAATGATAAATTATTTCTTTAATTGCAACCAATCTATTACCTTTTGACAAAATGTAATTTATAATGTAATGGAGTATTTTGTAAAATTTTTGAAAAACTATTCAATTTCTCATTTCCTCTATACTAAAATCAACAGAATTAAATATATTCTTAAAAAAGGTTCTGGAAGTTTGTTTTAAAGATTTACCTTGACAACATAATGATTATGGTTAAGGAAATATATTGATAACTTCATAATACATAGCATAGTAGCAATATCAACCGTTATTAATGATCAAATTTACCTCATTCAAAGAGCCGTTCTTATTTAAAACCGAAGATTTTTTTTTATTAAAAAGGTGCACATACATCTTGATTTATCAAACACTAGCTGTTGCCTGTGACTCCGTCCGCATGGACTTTTATATTTAAAACTTTGACCCCCCCTTTCCTTCCTTTTAAACCTTTTTTCCAGTTAAAAAGCCGCCTATGTTTTATCTCGGACTCTAGACCATCTGTGTACCAAAATTAGTTCTAATCGGTTCAATAGTTTTAGTGTGATGACAGACAGACAGAGTTACTTTCGCATTTATAATATTAGTATGGAAGTATGGATTTCATTGTCGATAAGTACAACATTATAGTTTCAATATGTGTTGCGATTGTTACTTAATAATAATGCCAAGTTTGACATTAATTCACTAAGAAGTTGTTTTTATATAAGGTTGAAGATCCTCCCTTCAGCTCGGAGAATAGATTTATCTACTCAAATGTAACTCATTCATACAAAAACTACTTATTGCATTTATTTGACTGATTTTTAAAAAAGGGGTGTAATATTACTTGGATTAACTGGTTGTAAAACCTTTTTCCGACCTATCTATATATATCTTACTAGCAGAAACTTAAATGTGAAGTGTTGTGGTATAACTACCAGCCTAATAAAATTAAAAATTACTCACATAGTCTGTGAATATATTTACTAAAAACCTTGAGGATATGATTAAAACAATTTGATTCAAATAATTTACACAATTCCATTTCTTCTTGTATTATCTTTGTGTAGTTTTTATAGTAGATATAATATTGTATTGCATAATTTAATCTTATCAGTAGTGACTTAAGTGTAAACATATATTAAGTATGCTAACTATTATATTGATAAAGAAAAATTTGCAAATCTTGAATGTTCACATATATTAAATAAATCAAAGTCCACAGCTATACATATATATCCATCTGTGCCTGTTTGCAATATACTCAATAACATGTGTACATATTATCATGTGGTTAATAGATTGTGAGTGTCTGAATTTAGGCATATAAACCAGGTTCAGTAGGTTGAAAAAGGGTAAAAAAAACTATCTGGAATTATCCCATTAATGAGATATTGGTTCAATTACTCTTTGCTGAAATTCCATTGAACTAACAAACTTACCTCTTTAACAGTTTCTCGTTTATGCCTGATTTCTGGATCAATATTGGAATCCATTGGTGGTAGGATATATCTGTTAACTCCGATCAAGGATTTGTCTCCTGAGGGCGAGACGTCTTTACCAGCGGCTGGCCCGACGTTGGGTTCCTCGATAGCATCTACTGGTGGCTTGCTCGGTCCCCGTGAAGACGAAATAGATGGAGCAACGTCAAATTGAGGTCTCTCTAACACCTTCATACCCATATCCTCGTTGATCTTGGCTCGTAAGCGATTCCTATCCTCCACGACGTGAGGGTCATCACCCTCTTCTCCGTGGCGAACGATCCCCACGACGGGAAAGTCACCCACATCATTCTGAGCTAAAGGAGGCGGCATAAGAAGTTCAGGGCCAGCCTTCTGAATTCGTTTGTACACATTATATACACTATCGTTCACGCTTGTTGAACTTTTAAACTCAGGTAAGTAGAATAGTGCACCCAACCACACGATTCCGAATGTTAAGAGTACAGAAATTATTAAGTATTTCTCGCGAAGACGAAACGAACGCCGAGATATTGACGGTACGGGGACCCCATTTATAAAACGTTGATAGGTGGGCAATATTCCCGTCATGTTTACGAAATTACGATATATAACTATGTCCTAATAAACAACAAACAACGTCAAGTCCCAATTTGCGACCCGTCATCAGCGGTCGCCATTAAAGAACTGCCAAAGTGTCAACCTGACGTCAATGTGAATTCCAGTCTGTGTTGTCAGTTTTTTAAATGAAATCTCCTTTTTATGTGTGAAAAATTTTTAATTAGTAGATTTTTATCAACAATTTTAATTTATACATCGTAAGTTAAGCAGAAGGTTTAAATTCTACTTCGTAAAACTTTAGATTTGACATAATATTCAGAACTTGTTATTCACCAACACTTCATTTTAATAAAGTATTAATAAAAAATATTTTTACTAATAATGTAATATCTGCGCTAATGCATTGTATAGATATCAAGGATTTAATTATTTTGTAAATTAATAAAATTTGATTATACTAGATTATTTCCCTACAAGTAGGCACATTTGGTTAACCTGGCAGCATTATTGTATAACGTCATTGAATATGACATTAGAGTTTTTTTAGCAAAATAACAAGGTTTTGCCAGTATTGAATTTGTTTCTATTAATGTTGCTTTTTATAATATCTATGTGTCATCAGAAAAATAGACTCTATTTTCAATTAAAAGAACCAGTTTCAATAAGAACATGCTTGTTATGTTATTATTATTTCTATAATATTGTAATTCTGTGCGTGTATTATTTAATATCATTGTTTATGTAACATAGTTTTAGGAATACTACGGATCTAACACTTTATAAGAAAATCTAGTCAAAGTTACGAAAGATTTCGCATAAATTACGTTTAAGGATTCTACAATCGGCATATTTATAATACTAGATGACCCAACGAAACTTCGTTCTTGCTGTATCTATTCTACCTATCCTCAGTTTAGATTTTTTCATACAAAAGATTTCTCCCGCTAACTCCCGTTCCGTGGGATTTTCGTAATATCCTGTTTCAAAGAAGCTTTGAGTTTACTAAGGCACCTGCATGTCAAATTTCAAGCGTCTAATTTAAGCGGTTTAATTTTTCATACAAAAGGATTTTCCCGCTAATTCTCGTTCCCGTGGGACTTTCGGGAATTCCTTTCTTAGTGCACTTCTACGGTACCTAAGCTACGTCGCTTCTAAATTTCAAGTGCCTACGTTTAGCCTTTGGGGCTGTACGTTGATATGTCAGTCAGTCAGTCTGTCAGTCAGTTTCTCCTTTTATATCTATTTAGATTTGCAATAAAATAAATTCGACTTCAAACTAAAAAGTGAAAAATAAATTTGCTTCCCACAAAGTAATACTCATTTTCATTTAGTGATTTGATAGTTATTTCATTATTTTGAAGTCGGTACCAAGTAAATGCTACAACAATCTATACAATATCGATTTAACCGAACTAACACTTATTGTTTTACTGAAAGTATACTTAAAGACCTTATCAATACAAAATAATCAAGCTCAAACACAAGGTATCTACTGTAAATCGTTGAGGATTTCCCTCGATTGCACCTTGGCTCCATCATCAGACTTACTCCAGACTATTTAAATTAAAGTGTTTACGTAAGATACTTATTGAAAATTTATAAACTCATTAGTCGCCCATACAATTTTTGAAAGTTCCCCTCGATTTCTCTGGTTTCCCATCATCAGACCCTGATATCCTTAAAATGGGTCCACTTCAGAAGTGACCTCAATCCAACAAATTTTTTTTAAAATCCGTCTATAATTGACGAAAATATCGGTGAACATACATAAAAAAATAATATTATACGAATTGAGAACCTCCTCCTTTTTTGAAGTCGGTTAAAAAGCATCTAGAAGACTAGAGAGAGAAGCCACTAGTTTAAATATTTATGTAAACTGGATAGCAAAAGTATATTCAATTCAAACTTAAAAATAAGACAAAGATTTGAAATAATTTTAAACATAGGCTTAAAATTATTTTTATTTCGTTGGTTGAATAAGTTTTCGCTCTATAGCCAATGAAATAGGTACTTTAATGATAAAAGGTTTTGTAATGTTTCTTTAATGTGTTATTATGTAGGTACCTATTTTTGTTGTCAAATGTTTTATGATTAAATTTTTTTTCCACCATTATAGTATCTAATGTGTCGTCTTATTGTTATAGGGCCAAAAGGACATAAACCAATACCTAGTAATAAATAAAAGACAGAAAATTAAGCAATTCAATTTATTTGTACGTATTTATAACTTCATATATTTAAAAATTAAAAAAATAGCAATAAAATATTTATCATTCACTAAATTCTACATGAATAATAATCGGTGTTTCATCGTAGTAAAATACTCAATTATTGATTACATTCTCAAGTGAGATCAGTCATATCTTAAAATTATCATTTACATACATCTTAATTTATCTTACGTTAAATTCTCATTCGGTGGCATTCCGTTTCATACAATGATCGATGTTCAACTTACTGCTATGAACTAGGCTTAAACCTTGACATGTAAAAGTCACAATCTGGACAATATGTTGCCGGCGGACTAACAGATTTCTTGCGACATAAATTGCAAGGAATTTTCTGTGCGCTGGATAAGGAATTTGATTGGCTCACATCGCTCGAATAGTTTCCGTTCATTTGAGGCGGTACTGGAGAATCTGTTCCTCCCTTAGTCCCCGGTTCGAACGACACTGACTTTTTTTGAATTTGCTTGGGCGGTGGTAAATGTTGGTATGGGTTGTAACCATTTTGATGGTATTGCCCCATTTGATCAGGTGCATGACTATCACCATTGTACGGGGAACGTTGTTGGGTGATCCCGAAATTCCTTGAATCTACACGCGTTTGACTGTCATGATAGTAGTTGTTCGTCATTTTCTGATAATTGTTATTGTTATAATTATCGAAAGGAATTTCTCCGTGTGGTGGCGGAACCCTTTGATACGGCGAATGGATGTTGTAATGATTTGTACTATTCGCTTGAGGATATCGACTAGAATAATCAGAATTAGCGTAACTTGTCGGTGGGTTGTGATAGCTCTGATAAGCAGGGGAATTGGTGGGCACACTTTGATATGGAGAATTATTACTATTTGGAGCGTTTTGATGACGATTTTGCCCATAATTTGCTGTCGGAGTTGGCGTTGTAGAATGTTGAGGCAGTCGATGGTAGTATGTATTATTAGTTGGCTGGTTAGCCGGATGTAATTGACTCGGTGGGTGAGGATATGTATTAGGAACTGGCCTCTGTGTGTTTTGAACGTGGTTATTTGCATATGGAGGGTGATAAGCTGTCGGCGTTAGCCTGTTTGCGGGGTTGTGACTGAAGTTAGGTGGACTGGCGCTGTTATGGTTTTGGTATACAGATGGAGGCTGAGTATAGGGTATAGGATTACTAGCGTTTTGCGAATTTGCAGGTAATGCCTGATAAATTTGAGAATTATTCTGTATATTATTGTTGGGAGCAGGAGGCGGGCAGGGTTTTTGGAGATTGTATTGTTGCTGAGGTCTCGTCTGCGTTACTTGATAATTTGGATAAGCATTTTGTGCCCTATAGTAATCAGAAGATTCATTTGGCGTGTATGAAGTTTGAGAAAGAGAAGATATCGTCGATCTCGATGACTGACTATCGAAAGAATCTTGCCTATGCAGTGAAGGCTTTTCAGATTGTAAAGGCACTGTAATTAATTCAGGTTTATTCATAGCAGACTTCAATACTCTTTCCAAAATAGGGTTTGGGATATAACTGTCATCTTCTTGATCTTCTGCAGTCGCTACTAAAATAACTTGATCGCAAAATGAAACTGATTTCTTTTTCGGCTTTAAGCGATCAGTGTAGTTGTTGCTATTATTTGTTTTCGTGGGATTGTATTCATCATTGCTCTGGTTGTGCTCTGCAGATGAAGAAGACGTACGCCGATTATATGATCCACTGTTTGATAAATTCGAACAATTGATGACATCGCGATTAGAGCTCATGTTAAGATATCCCATGTGGGACCTATCATTGTCCGCCATTGGATTCTGTGTATTACTTTCGAACCTTGAAGCAATATTTCTAACATTACTGTTACAATCATTGTATTTAGACACTGAATTTTCAACTGGCGTCGAAAGTTGTCCTTCGAGTGATCCTGAACGTTTCAATTTTAGAGCTGCTTGTTTCGCTTGTAACTCTTTTAGCCATGTATCTCCAGCACTTCCAATATTATCAAGTGGATTAGGTTTACTAACTTGACTCTCATTTCTTAAAATTTGATTTCTTTTTTCTTGTAATTGTGCTAACAGCGAACCTTGGGGGACATCGTTTGGTTCGTTATCATACCGTTGAATATAATTCATATCCATATCCATATTTTGATGGATTTTATTGAGTTCTTTTTGTATCGGTGTTAAATCTATAGGTGGAGGTGGAGGAGGAAACTCCTCACTTGGTTGTCTTGAGTGGTTTACTGAATTCATCGGACTGGGATAAGGAGGCAGTTCAAAATTCAAAGGCGATCTTCGTGCGTTATGTGGTATAGCACAGTCTACTACATCAACGCCGTTATCAAATGCATTAGTGAGATTTTGGATATTATGATGTGATGGTAGAATATTATCTAATATTTTAGTTAAATCTCTTTTAACAGGACTTTGTTCCTGATGCACCATCGCTTGAGTTACGACGGTATGAAAATTTTGAGAAGTATTAGGAGAATCATCTAAGGCGTAATGATTAGCAGGATTATTTTCGTACGAAGGAATGAACGGGAGCGACTGGTGCTCCTCACCGTATTGTTCTGAGAAACCACCGTCTTCGTCATTATCATGAGGATAATTATAATCGTTGTGTGTCGGAGGAGGCAGTGGTTGTTGAGGACGGTTTTGTATGCCGTGCTCTATGACTTCTGATTCAAACTTAGGCCCGCTAAGCTGGGAAGTTGTTCGCAGCGGCGGTGGCGGCGGAACTTTCGCAGCTGTCAACATTTTACCCGCACTTCCGTGAAAACTCTTCCTCATTAGCTTGCTTCTTTCAAGGTTGGGATTAGTACCACTAGGTGCGGAGTACTCCAAATGTCCTTCGGACAAATAACCACTAAGATTTTTATCATCCGCTTTTTTTCTACCTACGTCACCGTCATCAACAGATGCAACACGCTTCTCTTTATTTGGTTCTTCTTTATTGGCATCGGCTCCTTCAGTTAAATCGGGCATAGATCTATTCTTTCTCCGTATTAGTCCACCCATTAATAACTTCCTTCGTATTTTGTGCTGCTTCTTATTTGATTTCTTGTCTTCTGCCGGCTCTTCCTTCTTTTCGGGTGCTACGGTAATCTCTTTTCTTGCACGCCCACGATCTTCACTTCTCGATCTTTTATCTCTAACTTTTTCATCATCACGAGATTTATGTCTCGGTGGTCTCTCTCGAGGCGGGTTCTCCAAATCTTCTTCTATATTTTTCGTTTTCTTCGAAGACCCTTTCTTCTTGGGTAGTGTTGCATAAATTTCAATAGTCGTTGGAGCACTTTCGAGGCCACCTTTTGTATTTCGAACTGAAGATAGTTGAGGTATTTCTGTTACTCTATTAAAACCAGCCATTCTCCGCTGTAAGCTGCGAGCTCGCATTACACAAGTATTATGTTTCATTCTAGCAAACGTCATGGTGTGTGGGTTATTGTACGGTGCGTCCATGGCCGCACAGACCTTAGAAGCGGCCGCGTCACACAACACCAACGCCGTTTCATAATCAGCGGCATCTTCGGCGTGACGTGACTTTTCTAACAACCTATCGGCTTCTTGGCACAGAGCTTCACAGTTCCCGCGCGTCGTTAATTCGGGTATTTGGGCTAACTGTAAGTTTTGGCGTAAGCCCTGTTGTAAAGGAAGACTATCTGTTGAGGATAAGGAATAGGAATCGTAGCCGGCGTCGCAGGACCCGCCACTGGACAACTCTCCTTTGCGCGTCGGACTGCTGGGAATGCTACCCGGTCCTCGCCCTCTAGGATACATAAACGGACTTTCTACCGTCGACGAAGATGCGGAAGACGCACTATTTCTATCACCGCTCCAGTTTCCTGAATCTCTTCTGGCCCGCGGCCGCTCCTGCGTATCGGACGCTGAGCTGGTACTGAGACTCCGAGCTAATTGAGCTCGTCGACTGGCCTGCGCCTCTAGCATGTTTTCCACAGCCTTTCTACTGACGTAATCAGTGTCAGTGTCCGGACCGGGCGTCATGGCACGTCGCGCGTAGCCAGTAGTGGGCTTCTCCGGCGCTGGAGTGATCGCCCGCCGAGGCTCAGGCGCGGGGAATGGCACGATATCTTTAGGAGCATGGCGAGTGTCACACGGCGTGCCGTCGACAGCAGCATACAGTAGAAGTAGTGGTTGGAAGCGTCCCCTTTTGCATTTTTCGACGACATGGGACCATTCGGGGCCAATTTCTTTGACATCGGCGTCGTCGAAATATATCCACAAGCGAAGTTTACTGTGGAAGAAGAACGTGGAATAGTGTTTTCCATAGTATGTGACGAGTCCGACGAGGCGATGGGTAGCTCGCGCGGCCCAGGCGCGGTCGACGCAAGAGTGGAAGGCGTCGGTGGGCCGGAGGTCAGTGCCTAAGGCGGAGTATACTGCAGCTACGTGCTCCGCTGAAGGCCTCTCGGAATCCCACACCATACCAATAGAAACGACTTCTGGGCGATTCATGAGCGTCCTGCAAATTTGTATCTTCGCTCCACATGCGTTCTGTAAAGAAACACGTCTTTATATTAGTAATAGTTAGCAGATCCTCTTTCCAAACATCAAGTATTAATGATTATCGTCTCATATTCCAAGTTATGAAACTATAGATCGTTACTTACAGGACATTCTCTGATGTCGCCCATGCCACCAGCCTTCTTCAACAGAAGCCCAAAGCTGTCGCCGTGCTCTCCTAAAGCCGCCTGTGCCGTTAAAGCGGTTGCTGATACGTAGTGTACCATCTGGAAACGGAATAAGAAGGCACATTATATATCTGATGTAAATCATGCGTAAACATTAAAATTCATACAATTATTGATCAAGATGATATACAAAAAATATAATTAATGCAAATACAATGTCGTCAATTAAAATAAAGATAAGATAACCTT
>JADANM010002527.1:2861830-2901364 GCA_026213755.1 Eurema hecabe
GCGCCGCCGCCGCCGAGCGCTTGACGTAAACTGTCTGCAGCTGGCGCGCGTTCTGCTGACCATTGTAGCTGCGCGAATAGCTCCTGGAATTAAACATTATTCGGTTAGTATACATCGCTTTCCTAGATTTTATATAGTCTTGTCGTTATGCTTTAATAATACCGAATAGGAACTTAAGACGAATGCAAATTTGCGAATATAATGCAGGTACAATAAAACATGTATTCTATTGAGTTATTAATAGGTTGTTTTCTACATTGTATGTACAAACCAACCTTTTAATAAAAAATATATATTATATATTAACTAAAAAAATAAAAATATGTTTAAGTAATTTATTCGTTATCTAGTTGCCATCACACGAGTTCTGCTTATCGTGGGACTAGATGGCGCTGTGAATACTTATTCAGACGCTTGTCTTGCTTTGTAGGTAAGTTTTTAAATCTAGGTTTGCGAGTTTGTACCAAGACGTGTGAGATCTCTTAAAGTAGGTACTGATCCGCATAGATGGATAAATTATTTGTAAATCGAGGATAATAGGCTTCACATCGGGTTTGCGTAACCAAACAATTCAAAGGTAAACAGTATTATTTCACGCTATACTAAATTATACTAGAATCTCAAATACTATAATTGTAGATATAGTTATATAGATGGTATGTGTATATCATTGCTTAACCAGATACATCGTCCAGTCATCCGGTGCACAGCTTGCATCGTGCCTTCCGTTACACTAGCGGCTTCACACTTTATGAATAATAATTATTTTTTATCCACAATTTTTTTCATACGTTTTAGAGTTGGGTAGAATTATTTTCTTAATGAAGTCATTATAACCAATACAATTTTGGGGACTGTTACATATTTAAATCGATAAAACATGAGGACTATTTGTCTACGTGTTAGGTATAATTATAATAGAACCTATGTCTCATACTTGATTTTCTATCACTATTAACTTTTTCATTTTACGCGTAGTAATTCATAGCTATTTTAAAACACCACTAGTATTATAAAAATTTACCTATGTTTAAAACACATTTCAAAATGTTTTTCAGCATTAAACAATGAGGTAAAATCTTTTAAAGACGTGTGTACAACATAAAGAAAGTTCGCTATAAAAACCATATTAGATCGATCTTCCTACAGACAATGGAAAAGTATCGGCAGCATAATGTCGAGTTGTGAGAACGATGCCTATGTATTGTTGCGTGAGAAGCATAATACATTCTTCTCGTTTCTGATTGCCTGGTATAAGAATATGAAATATTATGGTGTTATGTTCTACTTTGTGTAGACTAGTTTTTGCAAGAGACGTTGCTTGTTTGAATTAGAACCATCTACTTACTATCCTAGCTTTTAGGAATTCAAAAATCTATTTTATCTATAACAAGGATAGGTATAAAAAATATTTTTTTCATTCATAAACTTAGAAGTTTATTGAAAACAATATTTTGGAGAAGCGTCTCGTTTTCTCGCAAAACGCATCATCAACCCCCTGAAAAACACAGATGTAAAGTATGATTTAAGTAAATTCAGGTTATTTTTCTTTTATTTATTCACGTATCTACGTACATATCAAATTCCCGCTAAACTAATATAAGAAGCTTCTGCGTCTTAGATTAACAAAACAATTATACATACAAATAAAAATCAGAACTTCTAACCAATATTTTACTACCCGAAACAAAAACCTTTTCACGTTTTACGACCCTTATTCATTAAAAAATAATGAGCTATTTTTCATTCAAATCTGACTTCGTCCAAAAGGCATTTATACTCAACGGTTGTCTTCAAAAACAATAGTTAATTCAGAGCACGAAGTCCGGCATTCGATTCTTTACGTGAGCATTCAATTGTCTTGTTTTACTTATTGAAACAAATTGCCTTTAGCTACATAATGCACTTTTAGACCTAGTTTAGTTTCAAAAGCTTCTGCCTAACTGTTTAGTTATTTATGTTAAAAGAAGATTTAAACCTAGAAGTTATGGTAGGTACTTTTTTCCTCTATTTAATGTTAAAAAACAGAGTTTGGGTTAATAACAATTTATTTCTGGAGTTTATTTCTATTTAATTTTTAACAATAATATTTGTTTATCTATATAAATAGTTATTCTTGCTATCAGAATAACTGCTTCTACTAGAATAATTTCGCGGGGCACACCTTGATCAAAATATAAAATATTAACTAGATATATAATTATTCCAAGGTATATTATTTCCTTATATAAATTGCAGGTGCAGCGTCACCGTATATAATGAACAAATTGCATTAATTTATCACGATACAGGTTATTCATTAATATTTAATTTGTTCTATCTCATTAGTATGCGTCTGCGACGAATTCTAATTTCGTAATCATTTACATCAAATTTGGATCTTAAGCAGTCACGAATAAGAGAATTTGATTTCTTAATTAGATACCTGGAACATTTCATTATAATGTACTTTCTAATTACCGCACTGAAATAATGAATGTTAACATTAACGCAACACAATATCACTATTAACTTTACATTTCTAAAATTTTAGGTATTCCTTTTTATAACTTAGGTGGAAAACGAGCAGGCGAGCCTCCTGATGGAAAATGGTTATCACCGACCATGAACTCTGAACTCGCAGAGCTTGACAGTTTTGGAGTGGGCAACCCACCCCAAAGCCACTTACGGCCTTTTAAAAAGATGTATGCTCTCTTCTTGAAGCATCCTAAGTCGTAATGCAGCATAATCGTAATTCTTTTGGCAATATTCAAGGAGAGAACGTCAAGGAGAATTGAGCTTACAAATAAAACTTACTCGAAACAACGACAGTGTAGTTGGACTGAGGAGCGATTCGGGCGGGTCCCATTTAGCAGCGGAAGGCGGGCGAGAGCGCGGTAGCGTGTTGTGACGAACTCCGGCCAAGGAGCCAGCCAGGAGCATGTCTTTCGGAGGCAACAGCTCCCGATCCTTCAGCCCTTCGATCTTCTGCTTCTGTATCGCCGTCCCCGCCTTCCCATCGCTCACCTCCTTCCGCTTATACCGAAACTTAATCATTTCACCGACTAGTCCGCATCGCTTACACTCGCACAACACAAAATTCTATCACGTTTTATTCAATTTCCACACATCAGTATTGGAGACGCGCTAAACATACATACTCAATCAATGTCCGCAACGCATAAGGCAATATGTAAACTGACCACGTATTATAGAGATTTCATTATAATTCAATTCGAATAAACGAACTATTCTTCGAGAGCCGGCTGGTTTGGCGCGAAACACCAGTTGCTTGGTGAAAATGACAGGTGTGTTAAATGGGGAGCTATCGAGCAACTGTCGGGTTATGACACTCCAGAGTTCTTGCTACAAATCACTGGTAATTAGTTAAACAGGGCTATTAGGATGTAATTGTAATTGCTATACACACACGGACACGAAGGCTTTCGTGCGTGACGACATCCAAGTTGAAACTAACGCGCGGGCGGGAATCGAGCCTCCCGTACCTTCCAGGTAGAGTTTTTTATAATCTATTGTTAACTTATCTCACGTGGGCATGCCGTCTCTGTCTGCCGGTGTTAGTGTATTATATATCTGTTTCATTTTTTATGGTAGTGTTTTGTTTAACCGTATGGCGAGGCTAGACCGGCGTGGTGTCGTAAATTGTAAAGCTTTCGAAAGCCTTTGTTTGGGAACACGTGCATAGAACGTGTTGCACGCCGCAGGGCCGCGGCGCCGAAATAGACGTAACTTCGGAAACTTTTAGCACCTTAAATGGTAATACAATTACCGTGTAACTAATGAAACATTTGCTACACAAATGTAGCTGTTTCAACGGTCTCTTTAGAACATTTAGTTTTAAACAACTCTCTTTTTAAAACGTAATTTGACAGACAATATGTGATTTTTAAAACGATATCTACCCTTTGTTTTATAATTCATCAATTTATGAATCAGATTGTTAACTATCTTTATCATACACTAGATAAATCTAAAGAACCCTTGAGTACCCGATGACTCATATTTCTTTAATCCGAAATATTTTTTAAGTACATCCTATACGTCAGAATGAAAGAAACATATTAAGGGTTAGTTATTTGACCGCATTGATCACTGCCCGCTTTCATGAGTCAAGGTAAAAGTATGCCGAGTTGCGGGCGGTCAGCTTCCTTCACACAAATATTACAATGTGTTAAAACACGTCATCGTTAATAGCACCCATAACATTAATTATAGGCGTTGTGATTGATACCTTTGTTTAAGTTATAAGAAATATCAAAAGCCTTTGTAAGATTTTTATATTAATAGATCTATATCTCACAAATACGAGTAATAATAAGTTTTTTTAAAGACTATTATAGTCTGCTAAGTCATTTTTAAAATGGAATTACTTTAACTCTCTTAGCAACAAATTAAAAAAATTATTTAAGAGTCATTAGTCTTTAATTTGTTAAATTTAAATGTCTCTTAGACAATGCCATCTCACGTAGGTATTTAAAATCGTATGTATTTAGAAATTTCAAACAAATTACATAATTGTTTTGACCATTCTTTGCGCAACGAACGCGGCGCCGTGAAGAAAGCATTTTCTTATGTAAATTTCGTGTCTTTACGATGGTAGCGGAAACGTATGTCGGTTAAATGTTTTAAAACTACGTCCTCTTATCGTAATGGGAAATCGTTCTTTGTGAATCACTGATTACGTATGAACGGTAACTTAAAACTGTATTAGGCCTACAAAATACGTTTGGACCATTGAATATACTGCAAAAGGTCTTGTTTTGTGTCCAATGCGGACTAAGACTTAAGACTTTTGCTAGCTTAGGTAAGCTTATATGAAAAAATGTAATATTTTTTTTAAAGTCGTGTCAAACAATTGTTATGATATTTCGATTGACTATTATAGACATTTTATGTTATTTTAATTACTGACTAAGTTATCGTTATACAATCGTATTTAAGTAACAACTGTCATTACAAATAATCAAAAGAAAATTTTCCCCATCTTTACAAAAACAAGCTTCTTTTAATAAATCTTTTAGAGCATAACTAGTCATTAACTACATACCACTAACGTAACCTAACATCCTTAAAGTTTTTGCCATTACGTTATAGCTATAACGTATTTTTATTCATAGGAATACTTCCGTAGCTGTAAGTTTAGATGAATCTTTCTATTGTCAATACATATCCGCGGTAACTGATGTTCAGGCGTACGTATCGTCAACCGTGACTCGTGGGAGACTTCACATGGTGTGATCCAGTTACTGCTGTGAGAATTATATTCCATCACAATCGCCTTCTCAGATAATTACCGCGACTTAATTCACTTACAAGTGTCAAATGACAAATCAATCAATTGACAGACGACGGGGAAACGCGCGAAATTATTTTGTTCTATGTTTGTTTAATTCGGGATATTGTTATTGTTTCAAGGATTGTAAACAGAGTAAATTTTGCTGTTACGTGTATAGCGGGAATTATACTTAATTAAAAAATGGATACAATTTTTAAAAATCAGCTTAACTAACTAGCCTAGTCTAAAAAACTATATTACAAGAAACAGAGACTTCGTCCATTTAAGATGCTAATATACTACTCAAATTTATAAATAGTCTATAAGAGAAATAAATAAAAATATCCGAGATGCATTTTTTCTCATCTTATTCGAAAATGAAACTTATATTACTAACATATTTTATATCCTAACATATTATGTGTCTATTTCACAGATAACATACGTTTTCCTTATACTTTTACGATTCAGAAGGTTAAAAAGCTTTCCTTTTGCAAGGCTTCGTCACGTCTTCTCAGAACTAGTCCTGAGGCGGACTCGGTCTGCGTGCATAGGCCGTTACAAAATACGGGTTTCTTAAATACAGTTAGCATATACCTGATATGCTATTAAGCAATTTTTGATTATCGACCGAGCGATTATCTGTTCCTCAACTCCATGTTTATAGAACTCTTTGTTTAATCTGTGGATGTTTATCAATTTTGCAAATTCATAGAAAGATGTATTGTTAACTCCAAACAATTGGCTATAAGATTGAGATTTTCAAGAATTTGCTGTCGTAATAGATAATAGCTTTGTGGTTTTAGAACAAAAGAAAT
Source organism: Eurema hecabe (assembly GCA_026213755.1). NCBI lineage: Eukaryota > Metazoa > Arthropoda > Insecta > Lepidoptera > Pieridae > Terias > Terias hecabe. Next base: position 2,867,924 of record JADANM010002527.1, read on the forward strand.
TGGAACCTAATATTTTGCTGTATGCACGTGTTGAAATATGATTAGCGTAATATTTTTTTCTTGAGCAATGCTTCATTGGTTATTCTTTACGTCATAGAATTCTTAACAGAATCCTACAAGCGAGGAAGTATACTGTTAATGTAAATTCGTTTTAAGACCCATCGATTGTTCTTAAGTAGATTTCGTTAATGAATATTCCGCGTTAATTTATATGTAAATTTGTAAAACGGGTGATTTTTAAAATCGTCGATTACCTACGTTAGTGGCACGTATGATGACCTCATGTACCGATTGCTTCGCGCTGTTCTCGTCACATCTAATCGAATCAAACCGGATCAATGTATTGTGCAAGTACTATTGTATGAAACTATTGACATTTTATTGCAACGAAACAAGTAAAATGTCTGACTATTGCTACGCTGATAGTTCTTTTTATTATTTTCCTATTTTGTGTAAAGATTTTATTATAGTGTGTGTGTTTATATTATTTATATTTTTTTTGTATACACTGCCTTATTACTTTCATGTACTTTTTTATTAAAGGTTGCTTGGAAGAGATCGCTGCCAAGCGATAAAGCCGCCATTTGTATGTATATTTCTTCCTTTCATGTATCTTATGTGTTGTATTTCTTTTAATGTGTATACAATAAAGTGTAAATAAATAAATAAATAAATAAATAAAGTTTTTCCCGCTTATAAAGACTCAAACATATTACGTACGAACGCCTAGTTTGAATTACTAATGAATTTAATAAGCATGAACGTATCACATTGACATGATAACGTTGCTTTCCAATCCTTATTGGAAACAAAATCGTGCGTACAAATGTTAAATTAAATATACTATCACATAAGGACATTACATGTCATTAATGCGAATTTAAGTATTTGTAAGTGGGTGTTACATGCGATTTGCATCGGGGACAAAGAGAGCATTATTACTATCGTAGGCTGACAGTTTGGCGAACGTTGTAAACGTGTTTATTGACACAAGTGACAATGGGTGGGATCCTAACAATACGAGTTAATTCCGTAATCGCTAACGAATTTACGTATGTGACTAGTACATCGTTCTTGACACGTCAAGTGACATTCTCAGCACGGAATGCAACCCTGAATCTTAAGATATCGCAATAATTGTCGCGGACATTTAAATAAATAGTATACACGTTGAGCGCGCAAGGCCAACGAGTTAACACTTAACACTACTAAGAACACCAAACACACTATTCACCTTTGACACTTCACTTCACATACAAACTGTTAATTGTGAAATCCTTCAATATGTTTTTTTTTTCAGATACGCGTCCGTTCTCGACGGTAGAATAGTAGTTACTTGTAAGTTGCGTGTACGCGGCGCCAGTGACAGGCTTTACGTGCACGTGAGATAGATAGCTTTTGGCGCCTCGTTATGCTAGTGTGGGTGCGAGCGAGACGGAGGAGAGGCTTTAGCGGGAGTCCGGTTACGTATCTCGATATGGCGGAGAAGTCTGTGGCGAGCTTTTTAAAAACTTTTAATTATCGTCTCTACTTATTGGCTTCGTGCGTTGCTCTAGTCCCTATCTGTAATCATCTCACTATGAGAATGTCATATTATATCACCTCGAGTAGAATTTATACTAAATCTTGTTAAATCTGAATGATATTAGAATATATCTCTGAAGACATTTAAAGAATATTTATTCTAAGAAAGTCGTGTAGGAGCTACTTAAACGCTAAAAGCGTACAGTTAGCAAAATTAAAATTCACTTCAAGCACGTAAATACCGTATATTGTAATCGATCGCATCGTAAACCAAGATGACATTTAAAGAGAAAGGCTCGGAGCATCCATTTTCGTAGTTTTTCCCCTCGCTGCCATAAACTAATGCCTGGCCTTTTACGTCACACGTATAATAAATTTCCGGGTGATGGGTGGGAAAACTGGGAATCAAGTTGCGATGCTATTGTCTCTATTTATAAGTCTGACTCGGCTCTGTTAAAGTTTAATTGGTTCCGTCATAATATTATAGTCTATCATTTTACGTAATGATTCCCGAAAGGCTCTTACTACCTTTTAAATCCTACGGCTACAAGCGAAATTTTGGGAGGACGCATGTATGCAAATGTTAACTACATGTAATCTACACACACTTGCAGCCATACCATAGTTGCAGCAGACTACAGAATAATTTTGGTTAAACTTCGCATACAGGTACATAATATTAACATATTAAACCTGCTTGCTTCAACACCAAAATTGTGTACTAAGCTTCATAATTTTCGAGAATTCAAACGTTTATTCCCTATCAGTGCAACTCATCAAACTCTAAATTGTTTTATTAAACGTTAAAAAAATTTGCTGTTACGCTGGTCATGACTTTAGCAAACTAGTGATTTTATCTATAACTAGCTACCAGCCCCGGATTCGCACGTATATATTATGCATGTATTATACACAAATTTATTATTTCTTTAAATATATATATTTATCTCTTCCATTTCCGTACCTCTCAGGTCGCCTGGCAGAGATTGCTATTTAGCAATAAGGCCGCCTCTTGTACATTATAACCTGTTATCTTTTACATGTACTTATTTTGAATTTGGATGTAATGCATATTAAAGTATTATAAATAAATAAACCTTTTTCTTAAATCACTCTATCTGATAGCTAGTGAACCGCATGAAAATCATTTGCGTATTTTTAAAGATCTAAACACAGGGACAGACATCAGAAAGCTTTGTACTATACTAGCTGTTGCCCGCGACTCTGTCCGCGTGGACTTTCATATAAACTTTGATAATATTTTTACTATTTTTAATTAATAATAAGATGTATTCTGCTGTTCGGGGCGGGGACAAATCCAACGAACGAAAAACCACGAAAATTTGTCTAGTCGATCTCGAGTTATAAGTGTTGTAACAGACCCGTCTTTGTTGTATATTTATGTATATAGATGTGTCTAGTAGCAATCTAGGAGAGTGTACGAGGTACCGTTGTGAAACATAATGATAACGATGCTGTAATACGACGCCGTCTTATCAAGTTGCGTTGATGCATTTCTTCCGTCAACATTCAGTCTATGGATAGATTGTGATGACGTAATACGTGTGAATACAAAACGGAGATATTGAAATACAATACTTTGATTAAACTTATACTACAATGAGATTGTTTTTCTTAAGAATTTTAATTTAATCGGTTTTTTTACCTTTGGGTTAGGACAGAATATGTTAAAGAACCGATTGAAAAAAATATTATCAAAAAAAAAACGTAGTATTTTTGTGTTGTAGGCGAAATATTCATCCAAAAACTCTAAAACATTGAATTGAATTACCAATTATTTACCAAAATCAATTCAATTTAGCTGTATGTATTAATTTGATACGTCTATCATCTAGAGACATTTTATTTAGACATCTCTTAATAGATGTGTTTAAATGGGTTTCAGAATTTCTTTTTAATATTTTTCTATAATTGTATCTATTTTGTGTAAATAGAATAAATAAACATTCCAAAGCATTACATTTTTCATATCCATATGCAATTGCTATTACAGTAATGTGGAGACATGCATTAAGGTGTACAAAATGTCCGCTATAAACTACAGATAAAATATGACATTCAAGATGGTCGCCGGACAGGTGCCTAGCGAAGCCAGTTTCACATTTTGAGATGTTTTTGTATCGCTAAATGCATCTTGCGTTTTTAATAAATAGTAAAAGACAAATTATTCTACAAAACCATACGTGATCAGTTTTCTTATTATATTCTGTTACTTTGCAGGAAATTGGCAGTCAGGTATGAAGTATTTAAAAGTTTATATTTATTATTTTTTTACAAAAGTCGAGTTTTAATTTTAAACAAAACTACAATGTAAACGAATCATTAAAGTTGTTTCGTCGTTCAAATTAAAGAATGAAATGCATTTTCATTTTCATTTCGTTTAGAATCACGTGACTAAATGAAATTTTATATATTTTAAGGTTATTTATCTGGTTTTAATACATCGACATATGAACGTAACGTGGTGTAGAAGCTTGCAAATAAGTATAACAAGAAAGCTTATACCGAAGAAAGCTACTCAATTCCATGTGGAGAAATTAATTTAAAATATATTAAAATTTAAAAGCAATTTTTCGCCAACAACCGAAATCTTCCGAAGTGTGCCACGTGCTACTTAATACACTTGTTCGTTTCTCTCAGCTGAGACTGGTCCAAACTTCCACGAAACGCGACATAGTTAAACTGACGAGGTCAATATATGCTAATATCTTGTTTTTACGTCAATGAGATATAGTATATTGTAGACAACTTTTTGGGTTTACGATTGGAATGAAATCTAAAAGATGTTCGAATTTCTGGCTACTACTTTCGATTTGGAAGAACAAAAACAGGCATGTAATGAATAACGTTGAATCTAGGTTCGTAATGCAGAACTTTTATGGAGGCAAAATTGAGCATAAGTATCTTCAGATAGGTTAAAAACACTCAAATGATTTGGCGACACTTTAAATATATTATAAATTACTAATTACAGTTAAAGTAAGGTAGGTAATGTTTTCGCCATCAGTAAAGTGTCTTTTAGAATATATTTCGAATTACTTTTAATATTTTTTCCATCCCTACTTCCTACTTTAATATAATATTATAAATGCGAAAGTATCTCTGGCTGTCCGTCTGTCTCTCTTTTTTTTTCCATCTCACTATAAGTACTGAACCGATTAGAACGAAATTTGGTACACAGATTGTCTAAAGCCAGGGAAAGGACATAGGCTACTTTTTTTAAATCAACATAGGCTACTTTTAAACTGGAAAAAGAGTCATAAGGGGGATCCTCCCTTATAACCCTTTTCAAAGGGGTCAAAGTTAATATGAAAGTCCACACGGACGGAGTCGCGGGCAACAGCTAGTTCCATATAAATAATTGCCCTCACATTCCGATATTAAGATAACGTGATATTAATCAACCATCTAAAACCTCAAAGGCGAGGTACGTATTGAGAAATATTAGAGTGGTAATTACAAGTAATAGTCAAAGATAATAGCGAAGTTATTCGCATTCCGAGTGCGAGACCAATCTGTAGGCTTCGTGGGTAGAAGGTCAAACTAGATACTGGATAGATTGTTGTAGAATCGCTATGTTGAGTTCTTTATGTGCATTGAATTTTAAAAAGCCATCTTTTCGTATTGGCTTTGAATTTCTTGAAACATAGTGAAACGGTTATTTCGTATGTAAGCATAATATATACTATATAGTAGATATAGAAATAATACGCCTAGTCTGTCAGAACATTATACATGTTAGCTTTTCAAATACTTTTTACATCTCTTATACATATATAAAAATGAATCGCAAAATGTGTTGGTAAGCGCATAACTCGATAACAGCTGAACCGATTTACATAACTCTTTTTTTAGAATATTCTTGGATGTACGAGGATGATTCTTAAACAAAAAAAATGGTATTCGTAGGGTACCGGGTAGGATTAGTACCTATAGCGCGAACAAGGTCGCGTTGGGCCGGCTAGCTATAAAATGATGTGCAACTAAGTCCTCGTTTGTTGACTTTTCGCGAGTCATATAATTTTTTTTCCTAATTATATATACAAACTCTTAAAATATCCGAAAATAACGGAATTTAACTTTACACAAAGGATACTGCGAACACAGACAGTTTTAAATAAAAATTATTTTTATGACGTTATAAACACCTTCGCATATCTCTGCTAATTGATACATCGTGATAAAATGCAAATGCAAAAAACTTGCAAATAATACTCATTGTTAATTATTTAATAACTCAAGGTTCTCAATAAATATTACAATGTACATACACTCTCTCAATTATTATTTAGCCTGATTCTCCTATATTAATTGAAAAAAAAAAAAAAAAAAAAAAGTGTCATCTTTAGAAACGATTTTTTAAAAATTCGGTTTTTGTACATTTCAAAGATTGCTTATATATTTTACTCTTAAGTACCGAACTCTTAAGGACTCGAAACCATGCGACACATTGATACGTTTTTAAGTTCTATTTTATTTAAAGTAAACAAAATAATTTTCGCTACATCTATCTTACATAATCATATAGAGCATATGGTTATGAAGCTCGGGTATACCACTGAAACTAACACCGGTGCCTCATGCCTTTCTTACGAGGCGACATAATATATATTGACGTAAACATTTCGCGGTTGCTGGAAGTGCCAATACATATTAATACAACCTGTTCTAAACTCTAAACTCTACCTTCAAATTCATCAAGAATATTTGATACTATTCATAAGACACGATAGCCTTATTGAAAGTGTAAAATAGTCCTTTATATTAAGTTATCAAAAATATAAAAATCAGCGAGTCAAGTTTTTAGTAAATTTACGTTAGTGTACCATTAAATACCGATTTTAATGATATCTGCTTTGTTTATCTTTGTACCAAATAGTAGAATAGCTATTTTAATATCTATACTTGTTATATCACAACATTTATTAAAAAAAGCTTTGAAAATTTATTTGTATCGCAAACTTTAAAACTACTGCACCAATTTGAAAAATATTACTCCCAATACTTAATTAAAAGGAGCTATATTAGTAGCTTTTCTACTATTCGGGACCGAAACGAATCTAACATAACAAATAATATGCCTCAGTTTAATAAAAATATTAAAATCAGCCCACACAAGCCCACTACGACAGACCTAATCTGATATAAATAAGGTGAAATTTATACAATATCATTGTGTAATCAACGCTTTAATATCTTATAGACTGCAGCTATAAACCGGCGCCAACGAGTCGATAAGCATTGTCGTGTTAGCTTGTAATTACGTTGCTAGAAAAAAGCTGGAACAAGCGCCTGGTAATAGAATTACGTAAGCTATTATCTGGTTTATAGACTATGCTAGAAACAATCTAGACTCTAGAGGAAGATATTAAATAAATGAACACATAGAACTGCAAACGAGCATTGACTTGTCTCTTTTTAGAATTTAGTATTGAATGATTTAATGAAAACAACAGATTTATTGAATATTTTGGTTATAGATTTAAGGTTTTATATTGCGTAAATCTTCATCTAGAAAATAATATATAGTATCTTAAAAAGTTATTCAAAATTGACATGCAAAAAGTCCTAGTAGTAATTTGATTGTCGATTATTTGACAAGAACTTTAAGAAGAAAATTTATGAAAAGCTAGAACAATGTATATTTAATATTATTCATGTCCATTTAATAAATCAGTAGGCAAGCGATCTGAGGTCATGTTTTAGTAATTACATTTTAAGGAGTGGGAAGCTTAGCGTGGACGTAGATCAATACATATTCTCTTTAATATGATCTTTGTAATGTGTACTGAATAAATATATTTGTACTATGAACAAGGTTAAGTAGATATTTCCATAGCTATAGAGTGTGTGTGGGAGTCTACGAAGCTTTTTTAAATTAAATATTTGATTAATATGATAGGAAATTAATTGGCATAGAACATTTATTTTTATTAATTTAAATTTAAGATAAGCCTTAAATTAGGAACACGTTTCTTAGAATATTTATTTAATGAAGTATTCTAAGGCAATTGTATTATTGCGATTCTTTATAGACTTAGTACTTAACAATGTAAAGGTTTCAAACAATGCCAACAAACATATTTTAAAGCATTGAAACGTCAATCAGAAAAATCAGACATTGTAAACAATGTTATAAATTACAACAATATTTCCATCGAAATTCAACTTCTACAAAATATGTATTTATAAAGAAGCAATATTTATAACAATAAAAAGTAATGAAGATATGGAATGTATTTCACATACGCTTTCGATAACGAAATCTTTAAGATATTACAATCAAATAGCTTACATCGTACGGCGGACAATTTGAAACCGCATTTTGACATGAATTCTTTAACCTTGATAAATCCCTTAACAATTCATTAAACAAAGTACCTATCATTCCAACATCAGAACTTTAACCTTTGTTTCAAATCCTTACCGACTCCAATTGCCCTTTCTAACTCAAAACTGGTTGCTATCAATCTCCATACGTCATTATTCATAATCGGTCAGTGGCTTGGACAGATATCTAGGCAGCAGCCAGCTAGCTCGTGGATTTGGTTCACGAAATGGAACAAAACGAGTCAGAACCGGTCCTTGCAGCTGCGCGTGCCCAACTATAATATACGTATAAACTATGTAGGTTAATATGAGCTAATCTCAGATTATGTTTGAAATAGCATATAAATAATAATTTTATAAAATAAGTTCGTAAAAAAACCATATATGTATAAAAAAACGTCAAAATTTTAAGAAAATATGCTCTGTCGATCATATATTCTCTATTTAGAAGCATTTTTACTTTACCTCTAAGTGCCATGGGATAACTGTATTCGTAAAAAAAATTAAAATATTTAAATATAATTAACCTTACATATTTACTCTACCCATCACATATTTCTAGCGAGCAAATGCTATCAATTATTTAAAATTGCATCACACATTGCGTGATCCGTTCCATAATACATACATACATGTAAACTATTATCCATTACGTGTCTATTGTATGAACTGTAACATGAGTCTACAGAAAATAATAAAAAACTTTTATTACGACATGTTAGGCCACAATTTTTTAACTAAAATTATATGATCTACGGAAGACATAGTTTTAAAGTATCAAAATATGTATAATGTAGGTACTAATTATTAATAATTAATAATATAACAGAAATGAGTTAATTTTTACTAATTAAAATATTTGTTACTAGCCGGCCAAACGCGACTTCTACCATAATTTTGCTTGAAAACCAACCTCGTACATCTAGGATTATTTAAAAAAAATAATTATATAAATCGATTCAGCTGTTATCTAGTTATGCGCTTACCAACCATTTTTTTTTATAATATGAAGAGGGGAGACGATCTGGACGCACACCTGATGGTAAGAGTAACGCCAGCCCATAGCCAATGCAGTGCTACCCGGAACTTTGCTACAAAGCCCAACTCCGGGCAGGGGTGCACTACACCGACGCTCCCAATTTGGGATACATTTTAATATTATAGATTACACTAGTACTAGATACTGCAATAAGTACTACAATAATAGAGTTCTATAATAAATTGATTGTTTTATTTGAGCAAAATCACATAAACGTTATACCTATAATACTCGTATTACCAAAGGTTTTGTTACAACTTATACAAGAGACGAAACTATAAACCCAATTAATAATTTATTACTGCTTGTTATCTTTTATTGGTATCTATAAATTACAGCTACAAACTAGACACATTTACCGCTAAAGTCTAGACATTAGACTATCTGAGTCTCGAGTTTCTATAAAGATCAAATAAAAGTATGATAACTATCTTTTTAAGCGCAATTCCTTTGAAATTACTTGAAAGAAATATACATTAAATTGTATAAAACTTTCTTCAAGTACGTGTATTTTCTATTTAATTAGTTATTTTTTATTCTAATTACACAATGGCCTATTATGTTGAAACTGAACTGATTGTACTATAATTATTTTGCAAGAGAACCACGAATAGTTCTAAGTCCTAACATAGCACGTAGCGAGATTCTTAGAATGACTTATAAGCACAACATAATACATGGTAACATAGTAAAGGTTTTAAAATAGAAGTCTTATTGTGAGGTGTGGAGTTGGTCTTGAACTGTCATCTCTCGTGTAAAGAGGCCTGAGATGTCATAAGTAAACGAAGATATTTCTGTAAAATAATACTTTTCCGTGTCATATAAAAATTGTTCCTGTTTTATATTTCATTATCCAAACTAATATTATGAATGCGAAAGTAACTCTGTCTGTCTGCCTTTCAATCACGATTAAACGACCGATTACAAAGAAATTTGGTACAAAGGTAGCCTAAAGCCTGGGGAAGGACAAGAAAGCTACTTTTTTTTTAAATCAACCCCAATAGGTTGCGCGAGGGGTTGAAACTTTTTATGATTTTAAGCTTTTACGGCCAAACCGCTGAACCGATTGTAATGAAATTTGGTACACAGATGGTCTAGAGCCTGAGATAAAACATAGGCTACTTTTTAACTGGATTAGAGGGTTATTAGAGGTTAAAGTACACGCGGACGAAGTCGCGGGCAACAGCTAGTATAGTATAAAACAACGTCGCTTTCTCATATCTATCTCTATTTATGCTTAAATCTTTAAAAAAGGAGGTTTATATGTTATATATATGCGAGCGGAGCCAAGGCTGGTCGCTAGATACTATTTCTTATAGATTTAACTAGGCATGTATTGATTCTATCTTGAGGTCAATGTAGCTGATTGTGTAACGCTTCAGTCACAGTTGAACCCGTCTCGTTTGCAAGACAAATTCAATTTTCAACGCACGGTTTTATAGCACCCAACATTGCGCCGTCTGGCAAAATAACGGTTTGATGTAAATAAACATCTTGTTCATTAAGTAATTCGTATCTTTCATCTAGTAAATATTTCGACATTTTAAATACCCACTGTTAAACGAATGCTCGTTCCAGTGATCTCATTCAAATGTTTATTTTTTGCGAAATCATTGTTTGGTTAATATCACAATCACCTGTGTTTGTTTTATAGTCATTGTAAATGTTACTGCTACAAATAATCCAAGACTTATTTAACAAATTGACGTTAGTTCTATTTATGTTTATAAATATTTATATACTACATAACAGAACACCTCGATACTAAAATACGAATAAAACATTATCAGGAAATTTTCAGTATACATAGTTTCTTTCCTTCACTAATACTATTTATATATACTTTTAATTTTGTCACAAATTCTATATATATCCTACACTAGTAACTATTAAAATATAACATATGGCAATGAAATTTATTTTTCGATTCGTTTTACCATCAGAACCAGAACTGAGATATATATCCTAATCCTGATCAATTAAAAAATAATAGTGAATTGTAAATTATACAATTCTTTCGTCATTCAATATAATATCGATTCATTATATCGTCCGCGCTTTTCTTAACCTCTCGATATGACTCTACTCCGATCTTTTTCCTAGCTGTACCTACATATTCTGTCTCACCGCAATTCTAAACCAGTCTGCATAAACGCGAATCTAGTCGCAAATCGTGTAACAGAGCAGCTATTTCGAGAAGCACGCAACGCAATTATTTACTACCATGAAAAACTTTATGCAACTCCAAATTGCTTATCTAATTTGAATTTATTTTGTCTTCAGAATTATTATGAGCTTTAAACAACTGTTCAGCAAGATCTATTAACATTTTTGTTTTTGTTACTATGTATAGAATTACGAAATCTAACTCAAAATATGTTTATACAACAAATAAAACAGTAAATTCAGTATTGCATATTCGATATAACTTTCCCAATAATTTTGATTTGGGAGATCAGAATATGGTGAACTCAACGGGGATATTTGCTTAGTCATGTTTTACTTAGAAGATAGACAAAAAAGCTTTGTCGTAACATTGTTGGGAGGTTTTTAAAATCTTATTAATAGCATTATATAGAACCCAGTTTAACTGCTACGAACTGGACTTACAAGAGTTCTTAGTACGCCAATAACTTTAAGATTGTAAGTTTAAGAGAATATCCAATTATTGTAGTAATTGGATATTCTCCACACGTGTAGTATCAAAAATTGGTTCCAGGTTACAACGTAGATTCATCCCGAGTTTGTGGCTTTTTAAAACCACATTTAATTAAAAAACAATAACGGGGTCAGTAACAGCCCTTTTTTTACGCTTAAAACATGTACCACTTACTTATATAGTTTTCTTTATATATTTTTTTCGTATGATTGAAACAAATATTGCAAAATAGCAGTATTATGGACTACTATAAGCTATAAGGCATCCTACAGGAGAAAAGTTTCTTCTAGAATCTTCTATAAACTGTTCTACAAGAGCATAGAAACTTCTAGAATCCTTAGCGAATCTTGCAACGTCATCGTTTCATGCTCAAGACGTGTCGAAAGTCGCCCGTGATTGGGGTCGACTCGAGTAAAGTGAGTATTGTTCAAAAGGTCACGTTTGCTTGACGTGGTCGAGGCCTCATGGGTATACAGACAAAAACCCCATATAACAAGGCGCTACTATATTATCATCATTTACATGCAAATATAACTGAAACTAAATAATATATTTCGTGTGTTTGTCTGTATAATATGACCCGTTTTCCTGGTATAATGCATAAGCTTTTTCTACCATGACGATTCCTTAAAATAATACAAATCAAACGTTTTAAAAGAAACTTTTTGCCACGCACCACCTTGTAGAATCAGCTATCTCACGCGGTATTTCCAAAGCAATACGATTTTAGGGTTCTACAAGAAAAGAGCGTACATATTTTTTTTTAAAGCCGGCAACCCAGTCCGGAGCTGTCAAGTTACACGACTGTTTATGGGCAATGATAACCACTTTCCATCAGGTGGCTCACCTGTATGTTTGCCTCCTATGTTGTATAAAAAACTCTTGGACATCGAGATGTCTGCCGCTCTACCTAGTCATACAAAACGCGTTCAAATACCTATCCAACTATGTCCCATAACAGTAATCTGATGCGTACTGTAGGTATGTAGTAGTTGCACTTACCTTGAGCGCGCAAAAAATACAGGACGGGCCGAGACAGGCATGGCCGGTGAGCTCGCGAAAACTGCGCCGGAAGATATCCAGATGCCACAGCACCTGCAAACGATTATATAAATAACACCATTGTTTACAGCTTACCATTGGGAACACCATTATGGTTAGGGTTAAATTATTTACTTTGTAATGAAGAGATGAGTTGGATATTGAGCTAAGCTGATGCAGACTTCTTACTCGTGGTTCAAAGTGTCAACAGAATTATTTATGTTGTAAAAATAATTGGTAGTAAAACAGTTTGAATCGATAAGAAAACGTCTCAAGCATTAATTTATGGCACAGAGATTCACAGATCCAAGTATATTGCTCATAAAACAACGGGTTATCTCGCAATTATCTTCGAATTAATCTGCTTCATTAGGAAAATATGTGACAGGTCAATTGGCTACCACATTGAGAGCTTACGAAAAACGTATTTTACACCTACAACTAACCCATAGGTTAGTCATATATATCACGTTTTGGTTTCATTCATGGAGGCGGATAAAGAAACGGACAAAATGTTCGGTAATCTCACGTCTCGACACCGACCCACGAACGAACAATCGTGTGAAATCATTAATGGGAATTAGGCGCGGTTTCCAAGAATATATGAGCGAACACGAATGAAAGTATACGAATGCTAATAAGTAGATTGCGTATTTTTACAAGCATTTGCCGCTTTTAAATAAATTGGAGATTATCATTAGTAGTGTTTATTTACTTAAATATTATGAAACAGTATTTTGAGTATTTTTTTTCATCGAAAGTAAAACTAGACGTCTTGACTCTAACAAGATCGATAGACTATCCAACTATGGTGAAAAAGATTATAAAATCGGTCAGCGATTTGATAATTTCTGGAAAGAACTTTGTCCAACGCAATACGCTTATATTAACTTGAAATATTACTTTAAATTTCTTTGTATAGGGAAATATTTTTTACCAGATTCCCGTACACAAAAAGCCAATATAGCAAACGCCTTACAAAACACAAGACGCCAGGTGGTTACGAACTTTCCAACGTCTAACTCATCTCGAATAAAGATCATGGAATGGTATAAAATAACGGTAAGGTTCTGTTACTAAACTCGAGAAGGCGAGGTGTCGCGTCAGGTGCACGAGACATATGACGATGTAAAAAATATGCCTGCATTTATTGTCATCGCCCCACGTCCGTCAATCGTTATAGCGAGAATGTGGTACGTTTAAAAGTGATAATTGGTTCACTTATTACCTTCATATTAACATGTCAAAATCTCTTGAATAACTTTAAATTAATTGGATTAAAGCACCTTCAAATTTTAACACGATTAAGTATGTCTTCTCTGATAAATTCGCATTAAAAAATCTCCTCAAAATTAGATGCTAATGAGCTTTATTTAAAGCCATATGATATTAGTAATACATAAAATTACCTTATTAATCTTAAATAAACTATTAAAAACCCAATAATTACATACATGCGATGGGTTTTGAGGATGTAATATAATTGTTTATTAGTATTTCCTGCAAAAACTACTAAATGAATTTGCCTGAAGTTTGACAAGCTGGTAGATTAAATCTGTGTTGCCACTGTAACGGAAACTGCAAGGGTAAATCCACAGGCTGCGCTAGTATAACAGATCTGGGCACGTGTTTTGGCTTTAAATTGATATTAAGTCAACAAATTATATAGGTATGCTTATTGGTATAATATAATTATATTAAAATGCAGTTCCTAAAACGAGTTTACATTAAACGTATTAAATATAATATACGCCTACACATTTCCTGTAACACCTACGTATATATTTGCATTCTATCAATGATTGAAAACTAGTTTTTCCTTTTTTGTGCAAATAAAGAGCTTTTAAAGGTTAGGTTGAATGAAGGATATATGCACATTCCATTTTGACGTAGATTTGCATATTATTGATATATATACTACACTGCCCAATATTACAAAAATTTCATGAATGATTTTTTTTCTTAAAAATCCAAATGTATGCTGAATAATTTTATGATAGCTCGATATTTTAATATTAGACGTAAATCTATAAATTCTCGTCTTCTTTTTAATTTGTTATCCTTTAAAGAGAAAAGGTGCTTAATACGTTCTTAAGTTCATTCACTTTAAATCTGACCATAACGTATTTTCATATTAAACTTTTATCCCCTATTTATATTGCAATACCATTATAATCCATATTATATAACATATATCATTTCAAACTCAAACCGGCATAAAATATTCAAAACATTATAAGACCACGAACTACACAGCTAACAACTAAAGTGATATAGTAACCTATTGGTCAAATTATTCACGGAGCGTTCATGATTATAGGTTAGTTTCGTTTCACCTGCTATCGATTCTTTTGGACATCTGAACACCAGCTGCACGAACACGTTTGAGCAGATGCCTAATTTATACGCGATTTTTTTTGTATTGTTAGACAGGTTGGTATTAATAGTTGGTAGTAAATGTATGATAAGAGATGTTGACATTCAATAATGCCTTGTGGCTTGTTGGAAGCTATCGAGCTAGACAGGAGGTCCGAATGACATTTCGTTAATACGCATCTGGGAGGTGTGTTATGTCAAAACTGATCACTATAACTTCTTTTATAAATATCTGACTAATTACGTACTTTAGTAAATACATAAAACGTATTGTCTCTTCGAATTAAAGACATATTCCAATAAAGTGTCTTAAGTAAATTACATCCTTGGTTCAATTGCTTTAATATTATGGTAATATATAGTTGTTTTAAACAAGGATTACAGCAGGAAATTAAAATTTTGACGCAATTAACGAGAACAATGCTACTTAAGGCATTGTATTTAATCACTTGCTTTTTTATTTAAAGACACGGTCCAATTATTAGGAAGCCATTTACCGTCGCGTCGCAACGCTGATTAAAACAGTATTAAGTTCAATTCTAGTAAAGATCCCTTCGTGTAGTCGAATTTTTCCGTCCGGGCGTTTAGCTTGCGTTTTTCGAGACAATCATGACTTTAATAATGTTATAGAAGTTATCTACACTAGCTATTAGTTAGCTAGTGGACGTGCGCTAATCCTAATGTTTAAAAACTTTCGTCGTAATTCAAGGAATATACAAGAATTCATAAGAAATCGGTTCAGCTGTGTTGTAGTTTCTAAGACACCTGGCTACTCAATTTTATGTAATATATATTTAGAATTACATTGGATTTTAATTTAATTGTTTTAGCCATTCGTATTCGTATCGAAAGGGAAGAGATTGAGCTCCTAAACTCTTAAGACAAGTGTTATAGTTACTTCAGGAGGAAATAAGTAGGCCATATTTCTTATTTTTTAATACATATTTGATTTAATATTAAGACAAATTGTGTATATAATATTAACATAACTGTTGTACTGTACTGGAATTAAAGGCTTTTTTATTTTTATATATTTATATTAAGACAACTCTTATCCGATCTAAGAATGGACCTCACTATTCCTATACATATACATTGCTTTACAGTATTAAGAAATCGACTTACGTAGTAACGGAAGGATAACAGATGTGCACACCGGTAAAGCCTTAAAAGCAATCTGGGCCCTCTGTTTAATTCTTAGTTTTAAATTATATAAATAAAACTTAATACCTTAATAATTTTCTGAACAAGGTATATAAATAAGTAGCTGACCCGTGCCCACTTCGTTAAGCATAATGTTAATAATCCTTTTCGAATTATTATATAGCCTATGACACTCAGCAATAATGTGGCTATCTAATATCTATTGGTGGAAGAATTTTTAAAATCGGTTCCATAGATCCCGAGATTACCCCTTACAATTTAACAAACACACAAACTTTACTTCTTTATAATATTAGTATAGATAGTGAATATTATTGTAGAAGTTGTGTGGTCGCCTTTACATAACACTTACTTTCGCTACAATGAGATACGAGATTTATAAAGATAAGCGGTTATGGAATTTAGTTTTGTTTTTATATTAGACGTAATTTATTCCTGTTCTGTCTCTAAAAGCTATTTTAACCACAAAATAAATCATTCGAGTCTTTCTTATATGCAATTATGTTGTAAATAGTTGTTACTGAATAACAATGATTACTATTTAAAATTAACAAAATAAATCACCCCGCATTACAAGTTTTTTTAATTATGTACCCGTATATGGCTCAAATTGATAACAAATTCGAAGGAAAACCGCGACAAAAGAGTCCTCAGAGCAAATGTTTATTTAAATTGTTATCTTCTTCCCTGAATGCTCTTTTATCGGCAACAATGTCTTTATCTCAAAACAAATATTAAACAATCTTTAAAACGTTTATGTATGTCTTTCACAAGTTTGGGGAGATTTTTTTAATGAATATTGTCTATATAAATATTGTTACAATTCGCTGAAATAGTTTGAACTTATTAGATATGTTACTTGCTCATTTAAAGTTTATATTAACCATACTGTCTGTCCCATACATTAATTATATATGTAACTAGCTGTTGCCCGCGACTCCGTCCGCGTTTACTTTCATAAAAAAAAATATTCCACTGGAAGCTGGATAAAAAGCATCCTATGTCCTTCTCCTGGTTCTAAACTACATCCCCACCAATATTCAGCCAAATCAGTTGAGCCGTTATAGAGTTATAAATGGTGTAACTGACACGACTTTCTTTTATATATATATAGATTGAAAGCATAATTTCAGTTCTTATACAATGACATACCATATAAAAATAGGGTTATTCAAAGTAATTCATAATGAGTTTCGTGATTTTTGGACTAGTTTTTAGGTAAGCGAAATTTTAAAACGAATCTCAAATCATTTCAGAACGATTACATCATCAATCATGTTTTTTTTTCAGTCAGCTCTATTTTAACTGAAATACTCATTTTTACCATTACCATATTAAAAAAAGTAGATAATTTTCACCCTATCAAAAAAAATGTTTTTTTATTATTTACCTTAGTTCTATTAAATGTAAACTTTCAAAATACAAACAAGTCATATCAAGGTAGAAATACGAACTAAAAAGAAAGCCGTATTAAGAACAAAGACAAAGTACTATATGTTATTACAAAACTAACAAATCACGTTCATCCAACATACACGATGTATATATATATATGTGTATGTACTATGTACCATACATATAAATCGTTGGATGTTTAACGACTTACGGCAGCAACTTAACGGTACAACACCACCAGAAACCCTTTTTTTCAATTTGCAACCTTATTCCTTTAAAATAAATTCTACTATAGCCTAACACAAATAGCTGGTCGTACTCAGAATAGTAGCTTAATCTTGTAGAAATAATGATTTTTTTATTGCTACTTATATTTTTATGTGTTTTCTTATATATGTATTTAATTAGTCTTTTCGAGTGACATCGTTAACTGACTTCAAAATTTAATAATGCTTTAAAAAAGCTACTTATTGAAAAATCGTTGTACTGTATTTCTAATTTTTGTTTGATTTTTACTGGTATTTAAAAATAGAAGATAGTTAACGCAAAAAATGTCTGCTTTTAATTGTGAAGTTTTAGCAACATATAGACTTTTGTTTATTTTGCTTTTACTATGCACTATAATATTTATTTATAAAAGAAATTTGACGTTTTGGGAGGATGTAAGAGTATATTTTGTTACTCTTTCATGCAAACAGAACTTAAACTACGCGAGTAGAACGTAGAGGAGTAACTAGAACTTTACATAAAACTAGCTGTTGCCCGCGTGGATTTTTATACAATCTTTCATCCCCTATTTCATACCCTTTGAGGGTAGAATTGATCAAAATCCTTTCTTCTAACTTCCTTTCTAATAACATCTACCTGCATGGCAAATTTCAGCCCGATCCGTCCAGTGGTTTGGGCTGTGCGTTGATAGATCACTATGTCAGTCAGTCACCACTGAAATATATATATTTAGATTATTGAATCAATGACTATGTAAATAACGTCTAGTACCATTGATAAACACGTTTTACATGATCTAGTCCCGACTACTTGTAACTTGTTTAATACAACCGATTAATTGTATAGAGTTTTAATTAAATAATGGGTAAAATATGTAGAGCCCATTCATTGTATAGCAACATTATATGTAATGCTTGGCTATGAAGTACACGACAAATGTATTATAATTGTTAATAATTTTTAGATATATTCAATATCTATGTACAATGTACATGAATACAATGTTTTAGGAATTTTATGTTGATTCCATTAATAGACCTGTCAAAAAAGTTATCTGTTAAATTTCTAATATTATCCAGCCAAGTTCTTAACCAACCATATGCATATAAAAGAAGATCTAAATGTATGTAAAGAAGTCCAATAATGTTACGTTGTATTTGGACTATACCAGTTATTTATTTCTTACATTTTATTGTAAGTAATAGGCAAGTACCATGCATTGTATAAATTATAGGGCTTAAATCCATAAGACAACAATTTAAGATACTATTTGCATAAGTCGCCAAAGTCTCACACAGTAACGCCCACGCCTTCCAAGAACACGATTAACCTTGAAGCCTTTATAATATAAATTATAATAGTCATATAAGGAAAAAATATTGCCTGTACTATGATTACCTAATATTTCATTGATTCAAATACATACACATAATAAAGTATTTGAATTTATGAAGTTGTAAGGGATAATCTCTGAAACGACAGTTCCGATTTTGACATTTTTTTAACCAGTAGAAAGCCACTCTATTTTAAGAAAGACTATGATTTATTTAGCTTTAATAATATGTAAAAAAATCTAGTAAACAATTTCCTTTAATATAATAACAAAGATAACAATTGACACGTCTTAGTTATTCCTTAACGTAACTAAAGATAGTTCAAAGGTAAAAAAGCTCTACATACTCCCAAAAAATCTCGACAGGCCATTTACGCTAATGCCTTTCTTATATCAAATGCAATTAAAAGCACATAAGACAAGTGAAGGGTCAGTCTACACGTTTTTACAACGTAGGGAGTGCAACGATGCGTTTATATTAATTTGTGAGCTAGTACTTAGTACTACGATTTGACGCCCGACCTAACGTGGGAAAGGTATCAATTTATTTGAGAATAAGCATAAAAGTTCATAGTAATGCGTGAAATGTGAATCATGCGTTCACGCTCGAGTTGTTTTGTAATACATGATGTGTCGATTAATTATTACCGTTTAACATCTAAAGGTGTTTGCCGACTAATTGAGAGGTTATGTACAAAGTAAGCAATATGTTTTGTTATGATATAATATTAAAAATACGATAGATGAGGCTGCTTTCTACGCCTTATTCTGTGTTGGTTATTTAGCTCGTAAGTTTATAAGGTTAAGAGGTAAATTTAAACATAAAAATATATACTATGCATAAAAAAATAATATCTTGGAAATTGCACTGTAATTTGTCGTAATACGACTGGAAATTGTTCAGCATTATTTATTCTGTACTACAATTATAAGTTTCGCCGGCAGATATTTATAAAGTTACGTCATTTAAGGTGCACTAATGACAAAATCACGATAATCATGTTATCCACATGTTCTCGTGCCAATGAAATAAACAATAATTTGGTTCGAAAAGCAATTTCTACAGAAAGTTGCTCTTTTAAATTAATAAGGTAGAGTACAATACTACTTACTTTGCAAAAACACATCTTTACTTTCCTTACTATTACTTTAAACGGGTAAGTTCTTTTAAGCAAGAACTACTGGACCGATCATCATGAAATTTTGTAAAAATATTCTTGGACGTAAGCGTTTTTATTTCCAATGTTTTTTAATTGATTTTAATGCGAGCGAAGACACGAGTGAAAGCTAGTATTTATATATATTTAATACTAGCTAGCAGAACATTGACACGCGGAAGCAGATTTGAATCATAATATGGACAGCCAAAGTCCCCTACGGAAGCGACCGAAACGTTTGCGTTTTATAACGATTCAACCATAAAATCATAACCTATATTATAGATTGCGTCCAACATAAAATGTATGAAGTATATGGTGTATATTTTATTACATAGAGTTGGAATGTTTGCTTTAAAAATAACCTAAACTTACGTTTTATTCATTTATGGGAGGTATCTTAACGTTGCTAAGTATTTTTTAACTATGTTGGAAAACAGAACTAATTCTTATAAATATAGAGTTAGGATAAAGCTCAATCCAGCTAATACTACTACATAAATATAGCTAAAATTCATAAACATAAATAATTATCCGATATAATGAAAGAAAAACATTAAAAAGATCCGACCCATAGCTCCGATTTTCCCGCCTTCAAATAAACAGTCTTTTGCTTCATACATCTGAAGCTCTACTCCGAACATAATCGATGTCGATTTTTATTATTTTCGATACAGTTTTGAGCAACTTCGAATTAATATAAAAACTTTTTTGTTTCTGTTTCGATAACATTCCGATAAACTTCCGATTCTTTTTTAGAGTATATTAAATCTCATTGCATTCGGAGTAGCTAATCAGCATAGATAAGAGCCGGTATAGAAAGAAAAATCGTAATTCAATCGACAGGTCATTTTGCATAATTCAATATGAAAAATGATCACGCTCTGTTTCATACGAACTCCATTCAATACCAAGACATTGAACATAATGCCATTTACATTCAATTACATACACTAATTGCACGTGTACACGCCACCTTCTATTCATAATTAAACCTATTTACAGCGGTATAAGATCGATTTTCGTTTGGAATTCTTATAAGATAAGGTATTGTACACCGTGACAGTTTCGCTTCAAAACACAAGAAATCAAAAGCTCTAGCACAAAACACATAATATAGAATTAAGTAGTTTATAATTTGTTTAGTAACTGTTCTTAGCGGGTATCTATTTAGTATGACTTCTTTACGTATTTTCAATATGAGTACATATATCACAATACGTTTATAGGCAAAAACTCAGTATTGTATATAGTATTGTAAACGTTAGTTCTTTATTCTTATTATGAAATTAATAAATTATAAATTTAATGTATTTAAAATCCTTTTAACGTTGTTTATTGTAGATATTTTTAGTAACTCAACGTTATCGTTAAATATTAGAGTAACAGTTGCTCTGTCCTAAAACTTCTTAGTATGCACCTAAGTAAATCATCGTGGTTTTAATCACAGAATTTAAAAAAACATTTTTCGAAAGTATCATGTGCTATAATTAATTATACGGAAGTATTAAAAAAAGCATTGTTTTTGACAATGAAACAATCAGACGCGGTTAACACTTGTATGTGTAATTCGTTAAAAAATTGCGAACAGTAGGCTTATTTTGTAAAATTAAAAGTATCCTGCACAACATGTTTAACTCGTTTCAATTTCTGAACGTATTGATGTTTAATAGTAAGTACATAGTAAGTACAGCAGACAGGCTCAATAATTAAGGGTTATAAAGAGACGCTAAATACATATTTTAAATCACAGTTGTAAAACGTTTCCTGTAAGACATTTTTTTAGGTTATTTTTAATGCTATGTTATATTAAAGGATACTCTCGAGAAAGTTTAATATTTTTTCCCTCTTAAGCTGAATAATTGTTATTTATATCAAATCGTATTAATAAAGACTTTTAACTAATAAAAAATCCGCATATGAATAGCGTAATTCTTGTATTCTAGCGGACCCGTGCCCACTTCGTTGGGCATAATGTTAATAATAATAATCCTTTTTTATATAGCCTATGACACGCAGCAAAATGTGGCTTTCTATTGGTGCAAGAATTTTTAAAATAGATTCATTAGATCCCTAGATTACTCCTTATAATTTAACAAACACACAAACTTTACTTCTTTATAACATAGATAACAACGTACACAAACTGCTTAAGGAAATTCCTTAAAAATAAAGCCGACGAAAGTTGTAGCTTTGTGTTTAAGAAAATGTTTATTTTATAAATATAGAACTGCATAGATATTTAAACATAACAATTGTGATGTAACACGCATGCCAGTTGCATTCTATGTTACTGGTTTGTTACTATTTTGATCCTTTACGGAGTACTTGTAATTTCTGTTCTGGCAGTTTTGTACGGAATGGAATGCTTTCTTAGTAATTTTGGGGGCTAATAATTTCTTGCCTTTTGTAATTTTTACACTGTTTATTTATGTTTATTTATTTATTAGACATTTGTTGTTGACCAAGCACAGAATAGAAGATGGCGGGTTGTTTTTTTGAAAAATTTTATATAAAAACTATAACGTCCATATTCATTCTTAAATGTAATATTTGTTGACCTGATTTAAAAAGTATGTATATTGTATGTATTTCCTCTAAGTAGTCTTATTATCAACAGAGAATATTGTAAGTATATTGTCGGATAAAGAATGCCAAAAACCTCAAACTTAAGGTTAATTTATTCATATAGCATTACAGCCTATAATGATCTTACATTATAGGCTGTAATGCATATTTCATAATTTATACTTCATATAGATATAGATATAGCTATAGCTATGTCTTGTCTATAACTTAAAGAAGCAAATGGCCGCCGACCGGTCAGGCTGTGGTCGCGTCTCCCAACCGATTTATCTCAGCTAATACACTTTTTGTGACCACATCCAATATACTAGGACTATTATATGTGAATTAAGTGTGTAGACGGGTTTTATTATTTTTTATTAGCGTTGATTTACGTTACACGTAATGAGTAAACTTATCAAGCTTTTGTAGCAGGGATTTGTATGAAAGAAGATTACTAAGAGAATTTTAACTCGCAAAAAATTGTGTAGTAACTGTATTTACAGTTTGTTATTCGATAATGGTTCGAATAGTATTAAGAAATGTACATCTTTATTTATTTTGCCAATCTAACTCACCTAAACCAGAGAGATAGAGACGATTTTCCTATATTATAATGAAACTCTACCATACTCTATCTCAGCTAAGTTTTATTCCTTTAATAACAGAAAGCTTCCAAAAAACAATGATCTATTAAAAACCCAATAAATTGTCTTGAAGAAATCAAAATATACGCATCATTACTACCCACTATTCGTGACGGAGCGACCCTTTTGAGACCAAAGTTTAAAAGGCTTTGACTCAAAACTTGCATCCCTATAATTGGGGGGACCGGCCAACCGTAGCTACCTGCCGGGTACCTGTGTTCGAATCCTGCTTCACAATTACATATAAAGCATATTTTTATTCATCATCCTTCTCGTTTTAACCCGTACGAATCGTAATGACCATCTCTTTCGCTCGGAATTGGATGCACCACGTCCCTTTTTAAGGTAAAGGAAATAATTATAATGTATTTTTAATGTACAGAATGTGTACTTTTATGATGGATATTTGGCGTTATTTTAACCTACGAATGGAATAATTAGTCAAAAAAATTATTATACTATTTTGAGCTTTTGCTCTCCTTTTGTAAAAGCTTTATTTTACTAATTTAACACCATAAATATATTCTTATTCGTTTTAATTTCTTAAGAACATTGATGTTTCTTGTATTTTGAGAATGCAGTCGCTTCGTTATTTCAAAAACAAAGGTCAGGACAGGCGGGAGGGGAAAATCTGGATTCAAAAGCCTTCGGAGACCGGTTCAGTTGGACAAAACACGCCAACGTTATTTCAAAATTCACTACCAATATATATTTGCCAAACGTTTTAGGAATAATCGGCGCTAGAGCATATTGCAATGGCTTAGGTACATAAAAATGAAAGGCTCTACAAGACCAAAAGTACCTAACAATACGTGTAGATGTAATCTCAATATACTGACTCTACCTAAGCTTTTTCGTTCTTAAAGGTATTACAATATGTATTTAGTTAATTAATCTTATCTAATGTTACTTTTAAATATAAAAAATGCAAAAAAACAATAACTTTTCATTCATCAATCAGCTAAATAATGAAACAACATACCTTAGCGCTGTGAAAGAGTGCACTGTTCCTATTAGTCTTCGTTTTAGTCATTTTAAATCCTTATCACAACACAAACAACATGAACATCTTGATGAAAATCCGTATTATTCTGGGAAAACGCGTAGCAGTCGTGTTTACAATGTGAAACTACGTGGGAGTGTGATGCGCGTACGCTAGGGCGACGCCAGCGCCGCGGCGAATAGAGGAACTAATATTTTCCACGGTTCAAATCGCTTGGAGGCTTTGATCGCGGCCATTTTGTTTGCGCCCACGGGATGAACATTAACGAAGGCCGTGTTTGGCGTCCCTATTATAATAGAATAGCCAGTACCATTACATATAAAACGCAGTTAATAAGGCGACATGTAACAATTATATGTAGGTCAACATCTTCTAAGTAATACGCAAGTTATATGAAGATTTTACTATGTTTTAATTGTCCTCCTCTATGCCTTATTCTGTATGAATTAATTATACATACCTTTTTAATCGATAAGTAAATCATTAGTCCAGTAACATTTACGAATCCACAATTTTTAAGGTAACATAGTATTTATTTGAATAATGATTCAAATGTCAACTAAATCATTATCTGGTACGTCGAATCTTCGCTTGGTAAAATAAAATAATACTTTGGATTGAGTTTTTTTGCTAAAAGGCAGGTGCGTGGATAAAAACTTTTGTCGGTAAGTCTTCGCGAGGGGAGATCCTGCAAAAAGATAGAAAAAGGCACCATGCTCAATTTGAAGCACCTTGCGATTATAAGCGATAAATTTCGTGGATTATTCCTTGAAGGGAAGATATTTGACAGTAAAGGGAGAGATTTGTTAAGTTAGTGACAGGTGATAAACTTTTATTATAATTGAAATGAGATAAATTTACACCGTAGTAGAATTTTTAAAGTTTGTTTATCACTATAAATCTATATAGAAAAAAACGAATACATATTTTTTATAACTCCTTTTAAATGTGACGCCCTCATGTGATGAACTAGTTACTAGAGAATAATGATTCAAAAAATACTCGTATATATGACTCGTACATTTTTATATTTTTAACGGAACTGAAATACCTATATACCATAAACTTTTTATACAAAAAATGTTCACAAATCAAAAGGTTCCCAGACATTTTTGTCCACAATAATAAAAAGCTTATTGAAGCTGTTGACAACATAACTGGCTGTTTTTAAGTATTAATTGTACCCAAACAAATACCCAACTAGACTTTATTCGAGATAACAATGTCGTTCTACCAAAAATAGGATCTTATATCAAGCTTACAATTACCTAGGACTACTATGTAAGGAATATTCCGTTTTCCAATATCCCTTAAATTGGTCAAGTCACTGAACAAATAAACACGTACGATTTAATAACCGGTTCAAGTTTCGTTCCCGCCAACAAGATGTCAGAGAAACAATAATCCCTGTGTCACCTTAATTAAGGTCGAATTTTGAACAACACACTTTCTTGTTTGAATTATAGTAAGCCGTAGTAAAACGAAACTCGTTTTTGGGATAAATAGTGAGTTGAACCCAAATAGACCCGTTAGAAAGTATCTATAATTTGAGGTGACTTGTTTTTTTCATATTAGATGCTTATATGTTATAGCTACTTATGCGTATTATTACTGTAAAACTTAAGAATTACGATACATTATAAAAGAAGGTGTTTATGTTGTCTGTTTGTCGATAGGCTGAATAATTACCTACTGGTCTGCATTTTATGGGTTCAAATTTCAAAAGTTATTTCTTAGACAGTTTTAGTGTTATTTAAAAACCACATGCTGTTATTATTAATAATATTAACACAATTATAGAATTATGAATAGTTTTTTGTGTTACATCTATCTTGAGTAGATGCATAAAACAGTTTATATCCTACGCCACTGACAGCAGAGGCAATGAGTATGTTGTATATATTGCGCGTAAAAATGAGCAGGAGTTATACTTTTCAATATGTAATGCAATGTAAAGCATTAAGCTAGAGCTTAATTGGACACAGGAAAGTGATTCAATCCACTTTCGAAGATTTAACTTGGGCATCCTTACAATAATACATACGAGTATTTGCTCGAACTTCAAACGATTTATTTTTAACTAGACACGAACCAGCGTGTAGTTCGAATATCAGGATAAAACCTGTTTTATATGCTTATCGTACACATCATATCCTAACACACTTTTGCATTAGTTATATAAATAAGAATATCTATATAATCTATATACCAATGGCACCTGTAACACAGCTCTCAGCTACAATGGGTGCCATCAACCCTCAATTAACATATTTCTGTGTATTTCTGCTTAAAAACAAAATTGTATTATTATTAGTACAAATTCGAAAATTTGTTAAGAATACGTTCATGTAACTTATCAAAATGTTTAACACTTGTATTTTTGTATTTTTTGTATAAGAATGTATTATAATTTATAAATGTATGTATTAGTTTTAAAAATTCGCAGTTGTAAATGTATAATATATATTATTATAATTATATACGTTAAAATATTAAAAAAAAAATATTATCCATTAGCGACTGATTACAGAAAGAACACTGTATACTTTAAACCAAATAATACCTAATAATACACTGAAAATAATACGTAAGGACACTGCTACATTGTTTAAATTGTAATTCTGGAAAACATAACCTTACAGGCGTGCTTTTAGCGTGAAACAGCGTTTTGTTTAAAGAAACAATCGGCCTACAGTCATCAATAAACCACCAGGAGCCATTGTTCTACCGTTACAACAATTTCTGTTTAACTTTTGAGAGACAAACCAAATAACATTCCCACGTGTTGGTAATTCATAACAGGGCCTGTTTTTAATCACCTATTAGTATTAGGCTGAAATTTAAATGCAATATGAATGGGATTTAAAACGATTGCTTTTTATAAAAAGAAGGCGTGATAATTAGAAGAACACTTTTTAGCTTTGACACTTTGTAGCGGGCAAACCACCAAGTAGGCAACCACCTTCCCGATGGATAAAGTAAATGAAAACTTTTAAAGCGTAGTTTCTTACAGAAAATGTTGGTTTTATCACGTACATATAAATGATTTTAATACTGCTGCATTATACTTTATTACCTAACTAGCTGTTGCCCGCGACTCCGTCCGCGTTTACTTTCATAAAAAAATTATTCCCCTGGAAACTAGATAAAAAGTATCCTATGTCCTTCTCCAGGTTCTAAACTACATCCCCACAAATTTTCAGCCAAATCAGTTGAGCCGTTATCGAGTTATAGGTGAAGTAACTAACACGACTTTCTTTTATATATATAGATAAGTGCAACACATCTAGACACATTTTATGTTAAATACGTCATTAAATAAATTAGTCACCAAAATTTTATTACATAATAAAACTCGTTAGAAAATATTTTCGAAAGTATATTAAGTAATTTCCGATATAAGTTGTTAGAAAGAAGACTAAGCTTTAATTATTGCATCGATGACGATATAAATGACTGTTTTTAATTCGGTGCTGATAACAGAAATTAAATATTTATAAATGACTATCTGACGCGTACCCACTTCGTTGGGCATAATGTTAATTATCCTTTTCGGTTTTTATATAGCCTATGACACTCAACAATAATGTGGCTTTCTATTGGTGAAAGAATTTTTTTAAATCGGTTCAGTAGATCCCGAGATTACCCCTTACAATTTAACAAACACACAAACTTTACTTCTTTATAATATTAGTATTAGTATAGACTAGCTCAAAATTACGTATTAAGTCTCCAACCATTTTCTGACCCTAACCAAGTTCTACAGTATTTTCAGTATTTGGATTGATAAATAGCCTAGTTCATTCAGTTATAATGTGATTTTCTAGTCTGGAATTTGTATGATTAATTGATATTTTCAGTCGTTTCAGTAAATACAGACAAAAATCTGTAGAGGAAATAAGACAAAATGACAAGATGTACAAGCCATATCATTCCAAAATTGATTAACAAATAGGGTTTATATACTCCACAGATAAAAAATACAGATAAAATAACTCATTTTATTATTTTAATGTCCCGCGAAGTAAGTATGTTCTATGATGCGTGACCGCCCTATATTTCTCACGACACTCTGCGGACGCGAGTTTCTTGGGAAGATAAAAGGAAGCGTCATAAGATATCCATAACGGGAGAACGTATTCAATTACGGAAACAGCAAATATATTGTGTCAATATATCTTAATATTATAGGTATACTAGCTGGCCCGACGCGACTTAGTTCACGATGTACCTATCATGTCTGCAAACTTATATCTAATGCGTACCCCTTTCTTCCTTTACTTAAGAAATATCCCCGTACTTTAAGGAATATTCTAAAAAGAATGATATAAATCGATTTTTCTATTGTCGAGTTATGCAATTTTCAATTTTGACAACAGTACAAAGTTCACTATTGTCTATACTCTATATTGTGTAGTTAAGTATTTGTACCAGTAAGATTTTAAAAGTTACGACGACAAAATTTCAAAGCCAAGCTTCTGAAAATTAATATATTAGAATAGAATAAATAAGTTATTATTAGTAACATGATTAATCACCTATATTTGGATTACCATGAAAACTGCCCCTTGTTTAGCCTTCTATAAATATTTATAATAGTATTTTTTGATTTCATATTTGTCGTATCAGAACCTTTAAATAATTTTGAACTTATCAGTAAATAGGGTCTTCATAGAAAAGGGAGACCTATTGTGAAAATAGTAACCGTGTTACAATTTTTATTACTTCAAATTCAAGTACTTTCTCATAGCAATAATTAAGTGCGTAACCACAATATAAAAGTTTTAAGACGAGAAGCGCTGAGCGACCACGATCCCACACTTATACACACAATAAATACATCTTTTCAATTGTTATTTTCCATTATTTATCTACAAACCTATATAACAAAGTAGGATAGACATTTCTAAATTCACTTACGTTTTTTATGAGAAAGAAAAAACTAAATATTACATAAGTAGGTTTTACTGTTAATTTTTTTTTAATTGTCAATCGCCTGAGATTGTGTTGTGTTGATATGTAACTTGTAATATTCATTCATGTTTCATAAATAAGGCCCTTTACGCAAAAAATTGAACCCTTTTATAAAAGCTAACGTTAATACAAAGGTTGAAATTGTTTTTGTAGGACTTTAACTTTTGAACAAGAAATGTTTATAACTATTTTCTTCGTTGATTTGGTTTTAGCGAATCCTTAAATCAGCACTATAAGTTTATATTAGCTTAATTATAATTAAAGATGAATTTTTATATTTTTATATACCTACTGAACGAATTGTGTCGGTGCCGCATATGTGTCATGATTTGGATGAAACAGTCTTTACTATCTTGGGAGCCTGGGTAAAATGTTTGTAAATTACCTTATCATGGAAATAAATAATTATTATTATTATTATTAGCAATTTTCATATATAAGACAATATTCTTATTGTAAAACGAAATGTAGCACCTGCATAGATCGCTCTACTGCTCGCATGAACTCTTGGTCTTGCACCAATGAGTTTCCCACACGTTCAAGATTATCAGATTAGAATCCTATAGTATAATTCTCGTTTCGATAATAGTAGCTAAAGAAAATAAATCGGTCGAATATACGTACACATTTTACCGTAGAGAAAGTTAAACTATTTAAATGCGTGTATAATAATATTCAATATGTATGTTTAAATATATGATTTTATATTATTTTAGGACGTTGATTAGATGAAATAAGACCGCCTAGTTTTATAATGTTGATTTAGTTAATATTTCATATTTTTATGCGTTTTCTTAATAATTTTCATTTATTGATAAATGCTTTTTATAAAAGAATAAAAACAATTGTCAAACTTTGAATCCTAAAAAATATGTTAAAAAATATAACGTACCTATAAAAACCTACACTTAAAGCAACTTATTCTTAAGAAAACCAATATCAACATGCTTAAAGGATTTCCGAGAATATTTCACACATTAGCACTTGTGAAATACTGTGGCCATAAATGAATAATTTATAGCCATAAACTTAAGTCATACAAAGTTGAACTTTTTGAAATTGGATGTCGTAAAAACGGTGTAGGAGTCATGAGAACAAAACCTTTACTGTTCGTACTGAATGAGCTTTAAATATGTTTTAATTCTCTTTAAATACAATTTTTCGTATATTAAAATTTGTATCTTTTATTCTTATAAACTCAGTCAATAAGTTTTTATGGTCATTTTGTTTTAATTATTACGTCTATATTGACGGTAAGTAGTACCTAATCGTTCAATAATTACTATGGGTACAGTTTAAAAAAATGACGTTTTCGCCGACAGTCTCACCCCACTTGAATCTAAGACTACGCAACGATTTTTTTAATAGGTTAGGCTATAAAAATATAGGCTCTATCGCTTGGCAATGATTTCTTCTAAGCAACCTTTAATTTAATAGCAAAATTGTAAATTTCGAAATATTAAGTCATTCTCTATTTCCCTGTAGGAGGAGGCCTTTGTAGAAATACAAGCTGTAAAAAGGGGAGAGATATCGATTACCGAGTAAGATATTTAGTTTAAATTGAATGTAGTTTAGTCTCTATTAATATTCTTATATACCTACATACTTTTATGTGAAACATAAAAATTTACAGCAATAAAGGCTTATTTTATTTTATTTTTACTTCCCTGTACCGTTCCAATTTTGATTTCTTTGTAACACTTACGTAACAATGGGGTTTTTTTCTCGAATTCGTCGCGGTAGATCCTTCGGGTCAGGATGGGTGACTCATCACCGCGGGTCATGCACTTCGTCACGATAGAATGACTTTGCTTTGTAGTCTATAGTAGTGGGTCTTAAAAACTATCCTTAAAAAGTTTACCTTATAAAAATGATGGGTAAAATCTACTGTCTACACGTAAACTTGGGTTATTAATTTGTAGGTTTTACCCATCATTTTTATAAGGTAAACTTTTTAAGGTAAGCTTTTAAGTATGAATGTTGTACTGATGTATGTGGGTCTTAAACATTAAAATAAACTACTCAATATGTGTCCCCGTTAGGAACAAATTTTGTATAAGTTAAAATTATTTCAGCATTTTGTAATACTGGGAAATTGCAAAAAGCTGGTTTAAAGTGTTTTTGACTTAAAATAACTCGCCTGTTGCCATGAAAATATATGGTTTTCTTAAAGTTTCTAGGCCTTTTTTTATTAAGGTATTTATATTTTTCCTTTGTCTTCCATTTATATTTATAAACAATTTATCATATCGACTCATACATGTTATTCTTTAGTGTTTAAAAGCTTTCACATATGATTCAAAGTCCACTTTCTCACCAACGAGGCGCCTAAATTTAATAACGGTCACATTATTTGTACATTAAAGTAAATTATAGGAAGTGAAATATTAAACATGGCAACTTGTGTACCTATGTAGGTGGTCAATTTTTTATGTTTGTTTTTCTTGTAAAATAAAAACAAACATAAAAACTGACCTATTATTAACTGATAATTCTTAGGACGGTATTTTTTAAGAATATAGGTACGCACAAAAGTTTAACTTTAAAAGTTTATAAAGACTACTATCAATATTACAAATCATCTCAACGTAATTATATTTTATGAAAAGTGACGTCACGAGATTAAAACGAAGGATTATTCGTTCTTTACGAATATTATTTGCAGTAATAATTTCCTTTACCTATGCCCTTATTATAGCGGAGAAATACTCATGTAAGAACTAACTGTATAATATAATAATATATAACACAAAAACCTTTTCCATAACTTACATCACTCAATAAAAATCCTCTACTATAACTTAAGTTTCAAAATTTTAACCTATAGAAACTCCTTTCATCAACACGGCGTGCAATAGATTCAAAAAAAAAAAAAAGAAAATCGCAAAATTTACCGCCAATCTTCACAATGAGGCTTACCACCGCTCTAGTGATTTCAAATTATAATATGGTAAACGTATAAAGGGCGTTTACACATTATTCCCAGTTCCCACGAGTTCCTTCCGACGCCGCCGACCCGTGACGCTACCGTCTTAGACACATGGGAACATCTTACTATAAATTTCTATAAGATAATAACCCCTTCGTATATACGATTTGCATATTGTTTATTATTGTTTTGTGTAACTTGATACTTGATTTGCAAAACAGTAAATAGTGACTGTTTTGCAAATCAAGTATCAAGTTCAAGGTATAATCAGTTGAAAAACCTGAGTGTTTTTGACCAGTGTACATTCAAAACTTGACAGAGTAAAATAAAAAAATAGCAACGAATAGTCATTCAATGTCTAAGAATATTTTATACTAGCTGTTGACCGCGACTCCGTCCGCGTGGACTTTCATATAAGCTTTGACCCGTATAAACCTTTTTTCCAATTAAAAAGTAACCTATATTTAATCTTAAGCTCTAGACCATCTGTGTACTAAATTTAATTACAATCGGTTCAGTAGTTTTCGTGAAAGCGTAACAGATAGACAAACAGACAAAGTTACTTTCACATTTATTATATTAGTATGGATTAATTCCAAAGGGGAATTGAAGAATCCTTAAACCGAATTTGAAGTGATAAGTGATTTAAGGTTTTTTTATATTAACTTACAACATTATAATTATTTACTTAACTTGAGTAAATAAAATAAGGAATCCTGTATTTATACCTAGTTTTCCAACCACATAAACAGACAATAAAAACATATATTACCTGATTAATAATCCTTAACAATAATACAGTAAATAAAAAGTATTCGTCATACACTTTCCTTAATAGCTTTTTTATTACTTATTTTAAATATATAACTATTCAATTCGGCCAGTCCATTCAAAAGAACCAAGATCTGACATTTATCAGCTGTCTTTAAAGTCTATTAAATTTATTTTACATTGTATTGAATTTATTATCTTAGTTCCTGTGTCGACACCTCCATGTTAAAGACTACGATATCAACCACCTGTGGTGGACGGTGACATTTATTGACCAGGTGTCCC